>JAFMOC010000228.1:555000-682500 GCA_019802505.1 Corydoras sp. C115 | reverse complement strand
ATATCTAATTCTTCATAGAGGTCTCCACATTGCTCGATCGCCAAACCCTGCACGGGAAAGAACAACCCAACGGAAAGTCATCTCCTGAAAACGTGTATCAGCCGTGGGGGTAAATACCGTGGTGCTACAAACCTTAACAAAAGGAGTTTATGTGAATGAGCAAACTACCCTCAATGGTGCGAAACTAACAAAAAAGGTGGTGGTGGTGTCGGTGGTGGTAATGTAGTCATAATAACAAAGCCTGGACGCTTTTTATAACCCCGTCTTCCTGTATGATATGCTACAACGGCTGCAGCTCACTGCACTGAAGAAGCAGTCAAGCAAGAACGTTTCATTTGCACAAGCTTCAGCAAGAGAACACAACGTGAACCGTACCTCATAAGTATGATCATTCACAGGGTCTTCATAAACAGCCTCCTCTTTTCGCCCCTGAAAGCAGGACAGAGGTATGCAGCAAGTTAGTTCAACGTATTTAACTATTCATCCATCCATTATCTTCTGCTTTATCCTCTATTAGGGTCGGGGGGGGTTCCACATGCCCATCCAGGGGAGAACGTTTCGGGAGCTGGGCAGATACACCCAGGACAGGGCGCCAATCCACTCACTCACACACACAAACACACTCTATATGGGGCAATTTGGAGAACTCAATTGACTTGATCCATGTTTTTGGACTGTGGGAGGAAACCCGGAGAACCCGGAGGAAACCCACGTGGACACGGGGAGAACATGGAAACTCCACCCAGATGGGGATTCGAAGCGGGAATCCCTAGCGCTGAGAGGAGAACATGCTAACCGCATTGAACTATTCATTACTTCATTTATTATCTCCCGCTTTATCCTCTATTGGGGTCGCGGGGGGGTTCCCCATGCCCATCCAGGGGAGAACATCTCGGGCACTGGGCAGATAGACCCAGGACAGTGCGCCAATCCATCGCTGGGCACACACTCACTCACACAAACACACTCTATATGGGGCAATTTGGAGAACTCAATTGACTTCATCCATGTTTTTGGACTGTGGGAGGAAACTGGAGAACCCGGAGGAAACCCACGCGGACACGGGGAGAACATGGAAACTCCACCCAGATGGGGATTCGAACCGGGAATCCCTATTGCTGAGAGGAGAACGTGCCAACCACTAAGCCACCGTGCTGAACTATTGTTTTTTTTAATTCATTGTTTCCGATCAGGTGTCCAGTGATAGATTGGCGCCCTGTCCTGGGTGTATCTGCCCAGCGACTGAAATGTTCTCCCCTGGATGGGCATGGGGAACCCCCCCACAACCCTAATAGAGGATAAAGCGGGAGATAATGGATGGATGGATGTTTCCGATCAGAGCGACGCATGTAGAGAACATACAATACCAGACAGAAGTTAGAACACGCCCCCTTCTTGCTCCATCATCTATTTCCTCCACTTATCATATAGATGGACTTTGTAGTTTTATAATTACAGACTGTAGAACATCTGTGTTCTTGTTGTTGTTAGTCCCCTGTTGGTTCTCTGTTCTCTATTGACAGAACAGGTATCATTTGGGTGGTGGATTGTTTATTGTCAGTTCTGCAGTGCCACAGTCCAAAAACCATATATTCAAATTGTTGTCTGCTCTAATTTGCCCCTATTTAATTGGCCATATAGTGTGTGTGTGTGTGTGTGTGTGTGTGTGTGTGTGTGTGTGTGTGTGTGTGTGCCCAGCAATGGATTGGCACCCTGTCTTTGTTGTCTAAGAAACAACTTCATACCAGAAGCATCTCATTAACACTGTACACTATGACTTATCTAATTAATTTAGATTTAATATTAAAATATGACATTTTTGATCTGGATGGCACGCTGGCTTAGTGGTTGGCATGTTCTCCTCTCAGCACTAGGGATTCCCGGTTCGAATATCAATCTGGGTGGAGTTTCCATGTTCTCCCCGTGTCCGCGTGGGTTTCCTCCGGGTTCTCCGGTTTCCTCCCACAGTCCAAAAACATGGATCAAGTCAATTGAGTTCTCCAAATTGCCCCATATAGAGTGTGTGTGTGTGAGTGAGTGAGTGTGTGCCCAGCGATGGATTGGTGTCCTGTCCTGGGTGTATCTGCCCAGCGCCCGAAACGTTCTCCCCTGGATGGGCATGGGGAACCCCCCCCCACGACCCTAATAGAGGATAAAGCGGAAGATAATGCATGAATAATATTATTATTATTATTATTATTATTATTATTAATAATTCATTCATTATCTCCCACTTTATCCTCTATTAGGGTCACGGTGGGGTTCCCCATGCCCATCCAGGGGAGAACGTCTCGGGCGCTGGGCAGATAGACCCAGGACAGGGCGCCAATCCATCGCTGGGCACACACTCACTCACACAGACACACTCTATATGGGGCAATTTTGAGAATTCAATTGACTTGACCCTAGTCAGGATAAAGTGGAAGATAATGATGGATGGATATTCTGCATTGTTGATTTTATATCTTACAGTTTTTTTTATTTTTAATCTGGACGGCACAGTGGCTCAGTGGTTAGCACGTTCGTCACTCAGTGCTAGGGATTGCCCCATATAGCGTGCGTCTGTGTGAATGAGCGTGCTAAGGGATGAATCGGTGCCCTGTCCTGGGTGTATCTGCCCAGCGCCCGAAACGTTCTCCACTGGATGGGAATGGGGAAACGACCGCGACCCTAGTAGATAATTAGATAGAACTTGAAACTGGATCCCTAAACCACAGCTCAGCCACCTCCCTGCTTTGCCTCCCCTTCCTCTTCGTGCACCACACATTCTAACCACATTCTGTGGTTTCTGTACACTCCCTTCCTCTTAATACACATAATCAGGACACTTCCACCAGAATTCTATCAGCAAGAAATATTTATACAATTTTTTCATTGAAAAATGATCATAAAAGGGCTCTGTAATACGCTGATGAACATATAACACGCTTTTTTGCGTTTACCGGCTCGTATGTACGCTTTTAAATAGCTAACACTGTTCATCACGTCATAAGGGTTCCCCTAAAAATCCAACCGAGACCAAATCATGGGGAATATATATATATTTTTTACTGTAAATCGCCACTTTATGAGGTATACCACCATGTTTCTATACTCACTGTCCATTATATCAGTTTCACTGATCATATAGTTCTACAGTTCCATTCTGTAGTCCATCTGTTTCTCTACATACTCTGTTCTCTGATGATCAGGACCCACAGAGCAGGTGGTGCAGGGGTGTTTTTAGGGTTTCGAAACATCAGGGGCTTTAGCCCAGATCCCTTATTCCCCCCTCTGTCCTCTTTAAAAAGTGTACTTTCATGAGGGTATTCATCCATTTTTCAAACTGTTGTTACATTCATTTTGTTTGATCATTTATTAGTTATTCATTCATTCATTATCTCCCGCTTTATCCTCTATTAGGGTCACGGGGGGGTTCCCCATGCCCATCCAGGGGAGAACGTCTCGTGCGCAGGGCAGATACACCCAGGACAGGGCGCCAATCCATCGCTGGGCACACACTCACTCACACACACACACTCACTATATGGGGCAATTTGGAGAACTCAATTGACTTGATCCATGGTTTTTGGACTGTGGGAGGAAACCGGAGAACCCGGAGGAAATCCACGCGGACACGGGGAGAACATGGAAACTCCACCCAGATGGGGATTCGAACCGGGAATCACTAGCGCTGAGAGGAGAACATGCCAACCGCTAAGCCACCGTGCCGCCCTTGATTGGTACTATG
The DNA here is from genome assembly GCA_019802505.1 of Corydoras sp. C115. Classification (NCBI taxonomy): domain Eukaryota; kingdom Metazoa; phylum Chordata; class Actinopteri; order Siluriformes; family Callichthyidae; genus Corydoras; species Corydoras sp. C115. The sequence goes on along the minus strand of JAFMOC010000228.1, from coordinate 678,770 downwards.
TATACATCAATGATTTTATGATTTGATGTATATTATGTATATTATAATATTTATGTATATTATATTTTGCCCAGTGATGTGGCGCCCTGTCCTGGGTGTATCTGCCCAGCGCCCAAGACGTTCTCCCCTGGATGGGGATGGGGAACCCCACTGCGACCCTAATATAGGATAAAGCGGGAGATAATGAATAAATGAATGAATGTATATTATATTTATGTAGATTTTATGTATCACACTCACACACTCTATATGGGGCAATTTGGAGAACTCAATTGACTTGATCCATGGTTTTTGGACTGTGGGAGGAAACCCACACGGACACGGGGAGAACATGGAAACTCCACCCAGATTAGGATTCGAACTGGGAATCACTAGCGCTGAGAGGAGAACATGCCAACCGCTAAGCCACCGTGCCGCCCTTGATTGGTACTATGTATACTTAAATGATTTTATGATTTTATGTATATTATGTATATTATATTTTGCCCAGCGATGGATTGGCGCTCTGTCCTGGGTCTATCTGCCCAGCGCCCGAGACGTTCTCCCCTGGATGGGCATGGGGAACCCCACCGCGACCCTAATAGAGGATAAAGCGGGAGATAATGAATGAATGTATATTATATTTATGTAGATTTTATGTATCACACTCACACACTCTATATGGGGCAATTTGGAGAACTCAATTGACTTGATCCATGTTTTTTGGACTGTGGGAGGAAACCGGAGAACCTGGAGGAAACCCACGCGGACACGGGGAGAACATGGAAACTCCACCCAGGTTGGGATTCAAATCGGGAATCCCTAGTGCTGAGAGGAGAACATGCCACTAAGCCTGCTCAGAAACATATAGTTCACTAACCCTGGTTAACAGATGTGAAAGAGGCAGTTTGCATATTTACAAGACCTGCAAAGGAGCCGACAAGAACCGTCAAAGCAATGCAAACACACAGACACTGTGAAAGCAGATGTTCATCAGGTCCTGGGTGGAAAAAAGGACATATGAAACTGAATATCTGTCTGACCCTCCAGCTCCAGACTAACCCAGTTTCATTTGTCTTAACCAAGAAGAATGACACTGAGGTTAACATTTCCCGTATTCACCGAATTCTTATTTAGAGAATTACAGTATGAGTCAAAAGTTTGGACACACCTCCATCTGTTTGGGTTCTACAGTACATACCGTGTACGTCCCCTTCACTCTGTTCTCTAATTACATTAAAATGTATTAAATCATTTATGTATATATTCCAGGTTCGAATCCGAATCTGGGTGGAGTTTCCATGTTCTCCCCGTGTCCGCGTGGATTTCCTCCATGTTCTCCGGTTTCCTCCCACAGTCCAAAAACATGGATCAAGTTAATTGAGTTCTCCAAATTGCCCCATATAGAGTGTGTCTGTGTGAGTGAGTGTGTGCCCAGTGATAGATTGGCGCCCTGTCCTGGGTGTATCTGCCCAGCGCCCGAAATGTTCTCCACTGGATGGGCATGGGGAACCCCCCCCCCCCACGACCCTAATAGAGGATAAAGTAGAAGATAATGGATGGATGGATAGCACCAATCAAAACTTTGGACACGCCCCCTTTTTGCTCCACTTCCTGCACTTCCTGTAGAGATGGACTTTGTAGTTCTCCAATTCCAGACTGTAGTCCATCTGTTTGTTCTACAGTACATACTGTGTACGTCCCCTTTACTCTGTTCTAATGGTCGGAACCCCAATAGTAGCACCACAGAGCAAGGGTTATTTGGTTGGGGCATTATTCCTATCCCAGCAGTGTCACTGAGGTGGAGAAATGAAACTACAGCAGCACTGCTGCACTAAAACCCCCTCACCACATCAGTGTCACTGCAGAACTGACAAGAAACAATCCACCACCCAAATGATACCTGTTCTGTCAATAGAGAACAGAGAACCAACAGGGGACTAACAAACACAAGAACACAGATGTTCTACAGTCTGTAATTATAAAACTACAAAGTCCATCTATATGATAAGTGGAGGACATAGATAATGGAGCCAGAAGGGGGCGTGTTCTAACTGGTTCTGTGTAAAGTCTGTTTTAAACAGTGTTGAGAATGAGAATAATGCACCAACCAAATAACCCCTGCTCTGTGGTGCTACTATTGGGGTTCTGACCATTAGAACAGAGTAAAGGGGGCATACACAGTATGTACTGTAGAACAAAAAGATGTTCTACAGTCTGGAATTGAAGAACTACAAAGTCCATGTTCTCAGTTCCACTGATTGTAAAGATGGACTTTGTAGTTTTATAATTACAGACCGTAGAACATCTGTGTTCTTGTGGTTGTTAGTCCCCTGTTGGTTCTCTGTTCTCTATTGACAGAACAGGTATCATTTGGGTGGTGGATTGTTTCTTGTCAGTTCTGCAGTGACACTGATGTGGTGAGGGGGTTTTAGTGCAGCAGTGCTGCTGGAGTTTCATTCCTCCACCTCAGTGACACTGCTGGGATAGGAATAATGCCCCAACCAAATAACCCCTGCTCTGTGGTGCTACTATTGGGGTTCTGACCATTAGAACAGAGTAAAGGGGACGTACACAGTATGTACTGTAGAACAAACAGATGGACTACAGTCTGGAATTGTAGAACTACAAAGTCCATCTTTACAGTCAGTGGAGGAAAATAGACAATGGAGCAAGTGGGGGACGTATCCAAAACTTTTGACTGTACACATTAAGTGTAAGCCTTTAATGAAGTACTAGGGGCAATTTGACCGATGACAGAAGAGCAGAATAATATCTTACCAGATTATAATAGCGAATCGCTGGTAAAGCCAAACACAACACAAGGAGAAAACCCTGCAGGAAGATGATCATGTCCTTCATGTTGCTCCTCCACTGAGCAGCAGCTGGATCGCTGTGATCTGATGCACATAACAGAACCATAGACACAAACGTTCCATTAGCATTGTGACCTCGCTGTGTGGTCAACGGCCTACGGCCAACAGTCATTCCCAAAGCCATCACAATACTAAACGGGAACCGGCACTAATTGCCACTTTTTACACATTACATGTCCATTTGCACAATACATTTTTGCACATGTCTTTTCTATTGTTTTTTTCTATCTATATATAATGCCGGCGGGACGGTGGCTTAGTGGTTAGCATTAGGGCTGTATTCAACTACAGATTTTCGTAGTCGAATCTGATTCGTCAGATTTTCCCTATAGTCGACTGATAGTCGAATCAGTTAAAATTTCACCACAAGATGGCGCTATAAGCATAGTTTTTAAAAAAGATTTTTTTATATATTTTACTTGTTTTTCTAACAAAAGAAAACCTTTTTTTTTGTTTTTCTTTTTTCTTTTTTTTCTAGAAATTAGGATGATTTTATTTGACAAAAGGCTATATATATATATATATATAACGAAAACAAAGACATTTCATGTAAAAACTAATGCTTAGCAGCAGCCATGAGCACCCCCATGTGGTCAAAATGGTACATTCGACTATGAGGTTCATAGTCGACTACGGTTCTCCGAATCGAATCGTCGAATCAGCGAATATTGCAGCTCACCCCTAGTTAGCATGTTCTCCTCTCAGCACTAGGGATTCCCGGTTCGAATCCCCATCTGGGTGGAGTTTCCATGTTCTCCCCGTGTCCGTGTGGGTTTCCTCCAGTTTCTCCGGTTTCCTCCCACAGTCCAAAAACATGGATCAAGTCAATTGAGTTCTCCAGATTGCCCCATATAGTGTGTGTGAGTGTGTGTGTGTGAGTGTGTGTGTGTGCCCAGTGATAAATTGTATCATAAATTGAGTGTGTGTGTCTGAGTGAGTGTGTGTCCAGCGATGGATTGGCGCCCTGTCCTGGGTCTATCTGCCCAGCGCCCAAAACGTTCTCCCCTGGATGGGCATGTGGAACCCCCCCGCGACCCTAATAGAGGATAAAGCGGAAGATAATGAATGAATGAATATATATAATGCCGGCGGCACGGTGGCTTAGGATCAAGTCAATTGAGTTCTCCAAATTGCCCCATATAGAGTGTGTGAGTGTGAGTGAGTGTGTGCCCAGTGATAGATTGGCGCCCTGTCCTGGGTATCTGCCCAGCGCCCGAAACGTTCTCCCCTGGATGGGCATGGGGAACCCCCCCGCAACCCTAATGGATGGATAGATATATAATGCCATGTGCACTTTAAGGAGGAGCTTAAATCTCGTTATATGATATATACTGTGTATTTGGGGTATAATGACAATAAAGGCTTTCTATTTCGATTTCTATATGCGCAGACTTACGGAGTACTTGCAGCTCACTTCCAGTTCCAAATTTCTCGTTAATCTTGCATAAATACATGCCACTGTGTTCCACATTCACATTGGTGATTACGAGATGATGCTGCGTACTGTTCTGCAACGGTTTATTCAAGTTGAATTTTTTCACGTTGTGCACGCCAGTCTTGTACCACTCTATATGGACGCTTCCATCGGCGGCATGAGAAGTGCAGATAAAACACACGGTCTTTCCCACCTTCACGCCATAGAACCGCGGCCGTTGGATGATTTCAAAATGATCTGCAATGACTGAAAAAAAAAACAGGTTCAATTATTAAAATCCCTAAAATCCCTTATTTAAGGTAACACTTTCATCAAGCCAAGAATTATAAAGTGTTCATAATGCTTCATAACACTTGTCATGACCCTTTGTTAATGAAACAGCTGTGCAAACTCTTTCAATATTATAATATATTATTTTATATTTTATTTTTAATATTTTTAATATAATATTTTTATAATATAATATAATATTTTTTTTTTTATATTTTATTATTATTATTTTTTGCTCTACTAGGGTTTGGGGGGGGGGGGGGTCCCCATGCACTGGGGCGCTGGGCAGATACACCCAGGACAGGACGCAAATCTATCGCTGGGCACACACTCACTCACTCATACACACTCTATATGGGGCAATTTGGAGAATTCAGTTGAACTTGATCCATGTTTTTGGACTGTGAGAGGAAACTGGAGAACCCGGAGGAAACCTATGTGGGCACAGAGAGAACATGGCAACTCCACCCAGATGTGGATTCAAACCGGGAATCCCTATTGCTGAGAGGAGAACATGGTAAACACTAAGCCACCGTGCCACCCTAGAATTCATTCATCCATTATCTTCTGCTTTATCCTCTATTAGGGTCGCGGAGGGGTTCCCCATGCCCATCCAGGGGAGAACGTTTCGGGCGCTGGGCAGATACACCCAGGACATGGTGCCAATCTATCACTGGGCACACACTCACTCACACAGACACACTCTTTATGGGGCAATTTGGAGAACTCAATTGGCTTTGATCCATGTTTTTGGACTGTGGGAGGAAACCGGAGAACCCGGAGGAAACCCATGTGGACATGGGGAGAACATGGAAACTCCTCCCAGATTGGGATTCGAACTCGGAATCCATAGTGCTGAGAGGAGAACATGCTAAACACTAAGCCACCGTGCCATCTCTGTCAATATCAGTGTGGGTATATGTGTGTGTTTCACTGCAGGGATAGGACAAAATCCCCAAAACAGATCACTATGTCACTTTTTAATGTATTAAAGCAATATGACATAAGGTTTTGTAACATAAAGGTGCGTAATGCATTATAATCTAAACTTCTGTAGATGTTGATTACTTTGGATTTATTAGCTTTAATTAAGTTATTAATTAATTGAATTAATTAATGCAGTCTTCTAATAAATAGAGCTGTTGGTAACACGTTCTATGAATCTGGTATTCATAATGCATTATAGATGCATTTATAAAGCAGTCATAACACTTTCTAAAATTTGTCCTAAGTCTTTGTTAATGAACATAGATGTTCATAACTACAGTCATAAATTATTATAACAATTGGACACAAGGCTTTATAAGAAAAATATACAAAGTGACATAATGCAGTATAATATAAGTTTTATAAGTGTATTTAAACTTTTGATTCTTTGGACGTTTAGACATTCTTAATTAATCCAAGATGCTTACACTGCACTTAAAGTCGGTAAAAAGTATTTATTAACTTTCATAAGTCATTATGTACTATTATTCATGCAGTTTCCTAATAAATAGAGGTGGTAAATAACACTACATAATGCCTGTAAAGAGAACTTATATATAGATCTTATGAACACTTATGAGCATTCATAAAGTCATTTTCAGGGGAGGCATGGCATTCATTCAACATGAACATTCTAAAGTTTTATGACACCGGTCTCTTCACTGAGTTGATGAACATAATAATATCCATCTTATAATGCAATATGGGACATTTTGTCATGGCATATTATTAATACCCCTTTGTGAATGTTGTTATACACAGCTAATTATCAACAAAGCCTTATGAGAAGTGTTATAAAGCATTATGAACATTATAATGTTTATAATGGGGTTCAAACCAGCATTACGGTAGGGGGTTTTGCTCAGAAGATGGAACTATGAGGGTGGTCTACCAATCAGAGTTTGGGAAGATGAGATAGCAAAGGTAAATTCATAATCACAGATAAGCAATCTGGAAGACTAGAGGAGTATGGGAGAAATTGGGGCAAATATTTCTAAATCACTAAACAGTTTTAAGAAACTACTTAAGACGCATCTCTTTAACAAAAACCTGTTGTAAAAAAAAAAAAAAAAAAAAGGGGGGGGGGGGCAGTATCGAATAACAATCAGGTTTGATGAATTTACAGTACAGTTGGTTTTCTCCATGGCTTCTGACTTGTGGTGTTCTCATTTGTAAGTCGCTTTGGATAAAAGCATCTGCTAAATGACTAAATGTAAATGTAAATGTAAATATTTGGCCCTTTTAAAGAACAGCAAGCGATGCCATGCTATGGTGTAGTGAATACATGGACAGAATTAGTGGGTACACTACATAAAGATGTAAAATCATAATTATTAATATACATTTGGTCATTTATTGGACGATTTTATCCAAAGCGACTTACAAGGTGAGCACAGGGTTCATCACAACATCTCTGGAGCAACGAGGGTTAAGGGTCTTGCTCAAGGACCCACATTGGTAACTTCAGTGAACCTGGGATTTGAACCCCCAACCTTCAGATTGATAACCCAACACTGAGCCTAACCACTGAGTTACCACTCCCTCTGGTTAATATGGTTAATATTATTATTCCATATGTTTTTTTTTTTATTATAATACATATATAATTGTTTGTAATTGTACTGTATATAATAGCACAACATGTTTTATGTTCGATTATATACTGTATGTGTATATAGGTGCACCGGGTTTCATAGTTATCGTCACATGTATACACTTTCTGTTCATTAGAATTTCTGTCCAAAACAAAAATAAAGGTTGTGGAGGTGCCATCAGCAGAAACCAGACCCCACCTCAAGGTTAAGGGATTGAGAGAACACCCAGGACAGGACACCATTCCATCGCTGGACACACACTCACTCACACAGACACACTCTATATGGGGCAATTTGGAAAATCAATTGATCCAAGTTTTTGGATTGTAGGAGGAAACCGGAGAACTCGGAGGAAATCCATGTGGACACGGGGAGAACATGGAAACTCCACCCAGATTGGGATTCGAACTGGGAATCCATAGTGCTGAGAGGAGAACATGCTAAACACCAAGCCACCGTGCCATCTCTGTCAATATAAGTGTGGGTATATGTGTGTGTTTCACTGCAGGGATAGGACAAAATCCCCAAAACAGATCACTATGTCACTTTTTAATGTATTAAAGCAATATGACATAAGGTTTTGTAACACAAAGGTGCGTAATGCATTATAATCTAAACTTCTATAGATGTTGATTACTTTGGATTTATTAGCTTTAATTAAGTTATTAATTAATTGAATTAATTAATGCAGTGTATGGAGGATTTGTAATGAGATAATGGAGGATTTGTAGTTGTCTATGGTGTTTAAATATTTTTTTTATATATTTGTTGTATAATTTAGTTGCGTATCATTCTTGAATTAAAGTAAAAAATGTTAATTATTAAAAATAAATCTTTATAATGCATTATGAATACTGGATTCATAGAAAGTGCGACCTTATATAATTCTGATTTCAGAAACCAAAACTCAATATTTACTCTTAACCATAGTTCTGACACTGAGCTGAATTCTATCAGCTCTTTACAAAAGTCGCTTCGGTAACACTTTCTATGAATCTGGTATTCATAATGCATTATAAGTGCATTCATAAAGCTTTATTAAATATTAATAACGCTTTATAACATTTTTCATAAGCCTTTGATAATGTATATAGATGCTCATAATCAGTCATAAATTGTTACAACAATTTGACATAAGGCACTTATAACACAAAGTGACATAATGCATTATAACATGAACTTATTTAGATTTTCGAAACATTCTTACTTAAAACAAGATGATTACACTTTACTTAAAGTCTGTAAAATAAAAGCTTTTCAAAAAAAAAAAAAAAAAAAAAAAAAAAAAATATATATATATATATATATATATATAATATATATATATATATATATATATATACAAATATATATATATATATATATATATTATATATTTAAAGCTTTTATAAGTCATTATGGATTTACCTTCAATGAGGTAATCAATGACAACACCATATTTTATACCTGTAAATACAGCTTATAAGATTTTAAAAACAGTTATAAGCACTTATAAAATCATTTTCCAGAAAATCATTAATGAGTTGATGAACAGTCCAAATATATAACTTATAATGCATTATGCCACTTTGTGTTATAAAGCCTTATGTCAAATTGTTGTAACACTTTATGACTATGATTATGAACATCTATGTACATTATCAAAGGCTTATGAAAAATGTTATCAAGCATTATTAATATAAGCATGTTGTTATGTACGTCTATAGACATTAAAAAATGCTTATGACAAGTATTATAAAACGTTGTGAATACTTTATAAAGCTTTATAATACTTGTCATGAGCATTTGTTAATGTCTATAGATGTACATAACCGCACAGCAACTGTAAATATTTTATAAAGATTTATAAAGATTTATAAAGCTTCATGAATGTGTTAATAATGCATTCTGAATACCGGATTTAGGTAAAGTGTTACTGTAGCGTATTATTTATAATATATTCATAGAGCATCATGTCAGACGGGCAAACACATATATTTTGCAGCCCTCTGACTTCCTCTTTTACGCACAGGTGGTAAGGAAGCATCTGACTGAAAATAACACATCCACGACATGCAAAACACATTTGCTTCTCGGCAATGTTTGTTAAATCCATTGGCGTGAAAGAGTCCCACCATTAAAAGTCGAACACAACATCATTACATTCAACGGCTCATTACTGAGATTGCGTTTCCCAGTCAGTACAGCCAACGCTGGACATTCAGAGTGATCACGATGAGCATGGGGTTATGATTTTAATTACCGTTTTAATAACCCTGGTAATGAGGAATGCTCTTACCTGATGTGTATAGCAGCCCCAGTAGAACATAGGCAAGTAGATGACGCATGGTCTCTCCAGGAGCCTGGTGTTCATCCAGGACAATCTGACATGTATGATGCTGGTTATCTATGAGGATCTAAAGACGAGAACAACAGCGAGACTAAATGAGGCACTATACGGACCACCCTCTACCATATGTGGGTGGCGACCACTGAAAAGCTATTGTTAGATTCAGTCAGCGGTCATGATGCAAATAAAGCTATCCAGGCCTGAAGTTTGAGTCATAAGCGGAAAAAGTAACAAGATGTTGGCCGAAGATATTTTTCGACAAACCCACTGACCCACTGTTAAATGGTTTGCATTAAAAAAAAAAAAAAAAAAAAGATAACGATAATAATAAGATAACTATAAAAACATATATATATTCAAGACGGCTCGGTGGCTTAGTGGTTGGCATGTTCTCCTCTCAACACTAGGGATTCCCGGTTCGAATCCCCATCTGGGTGGAGTTTCCATGTTCTCCCCGTGTCCGTGTGGGTTTCCTCCGGGTTCTCCGGTTTCCTCCCACAGTCCAAAAACATGGATTAAGTCAATTGAGTTCTCCAAATTGCCCCATATAGAGTGTGTGTGTGTGCCCAGCGATGGATTGGCGTCCTGTCCTGGGTGTATCTGCCCAGCGCTCAAAACGTTCTCCCCTGGATGGGCATGGGGAACCCCCCCGCGACCCTAATAGAGAATAAAGCGGAAGATAATGAATAAACGAATATATATATACCAGGAATCCCTAGTGTTGAGAGGAGAACATGCTAACCACTAAGCCACCGTGCCGCCTATATATATATATATATATATATATATATATATTTATATATATATGTTGAAGGCTACAACAATTTTGGCCTTTAAGGTACATTTCCTTGTTTGAATGTGTCATTATTTTCCCCTTAAACCTCTACTAGGCTCACAGGAGGGTTCTTCATGCCCATCCATGGAAGAACGTTTTGGGTGCTGGGTAGATACACCAGGACAGGGTGCCAATCTAGGGTGCCAATCACTCACTCACACAGACACATACAATATGGAAGCATAATTCATCCATCCATCCAACCTTCCGCTTTATCCTCTACTAGGGTCGCGGGGGGGACACGGGGAGAACCCAGATGGAGATTCGAACCAGATGGAAATAGTGCTGAGAGGAGAACATGCTAACCACTAAGCCACCATGCCGCCCACGTTCGATTATATTATTTATTTACTTTTTACCACTTTCTATTTACATATACATCCATCCATTATCTATTAGGGTCGCAGGGGGGGTTCCCCATGCCCATCCAGGGGAGAAGGTTTCGGGCGCTGGGCAGATACACCCAGGACAGGACACCAATCTATCACTGGGCACACACTCACTCACACAGACACACTCTATATGGTTCAATTTGGAGCATTCAATTTTCTTGATCCATGTTTTTGGACTGTGGGAGGCAACCGGAGAACCCGGAGGAAACCCATGCAGACACGGGGAAAACATGGAAACTCCACCCAGATGGGGATTCGAACCGGGAATCCCTAGTGCTGAGAGGAGGTGTTAACCACTAAGCCACCGTGCCACCCTGTAACCACCAACCATCAGAGTTAAAACATCTAGACATAGTTTAATCGTCATTTTAATAAAATCCTGATAAAGCTTCTCAAATTATCATGAACTGTGTGGCAAACACAAGATGCTTTGTCAGCGGTTTCGATAGCGATCGCTCTGTAGAACCATATTGGGGAGTGTGGGAAGATGGTATGGGGTAGTCCCTCGTTAGCTTTACTGAAAGTCAGTCTTTAAATAATTTGGGTGATTATTGCATAAGTGAAATGTTTAAAAGATAATTAGTTGAATAAAAATAGCAGCTGCTCAAGTGTTGCATTGAGCTCCAGAGCAAATCAGTGATATTCAAAGATGAACATCTGTATTTAGAGTATCTGTTATTTGCATTTAATCTCATCTCGTAACAGCTGGTTACATGTGGAATAAACCAAGCTGGACGATAAATCAAAAATAAATTAATGTATCTATCCATCCATTATCTTCCACTTTATCCTCTATTAGGGTCGCGGGGGGGGGGGGGGGGGTTCCTTCCATGGGAGAACGTTTCGGGCGCTGGGCAGATACACCCAGGACAGGGCACCAATCTATCACTGGACACACAATCACTCACACACACACTCTATATGGGGCAATTTGGAGAATTTAATTGACGCATGTTTTTTGACTGTGGAAGGAAACCAGAGAACCCGGAGGAAACCCACGCGGACACCGGGAGAACATGTAAACTCCACCCAGATTGGGATTCGAACCAGGAATCCCTAGTGCTGAGAGGAGAACATGCTAACCACTAAGCCACCATGCCGCCCACGTTCGATTATATTATTTATTTACTTTTTACCACTTTCTATTTACATATACATCCATCCATTATCTATTAGGGTCGCAGGGGGGGTTCCCCATGCCCATCCAGGGGAGAAGGTTTTGGGCGCTGGGCAGACACACCCAGGACAGGGCACCAGTCTATCACTGGGCACACACTCACTCACACACACACACTCTATATGGGGCAATTTGGAGAATTCAGTTGACTTGATCCATGTTTTTGGACTGTGGGAAGGAAAACCAGGAGGTAACCCGGAGGAAACCCACAAGGACAGGTGGGGGAGAACATGGAAACTCCACCCAGATTGGGATTCGCGAACCGGGAATCCCTAGTGCTGAGAGGAGAACGTGCGGGACTACTAAAGCCCTACCGTGCCACCGTGCCCCCACACTATATGTTCCCATCCCTCCAGATCTTCCACTCTTATTCCCGCCATTAGGCGTCGTGGGGGGGGGTTTTCCCCATGCCCATCCAGGGGCAGAGACGTTTCGGGCGCTGCGCAGATTTACACCCAGGGACAGGACGCCAATCCTATTAGTTTGCATATAAGGTCCTTGGTGTGACAGCTGCATCCCCCCGTGCCCCCCCAAAATGGAACATCCACCTCGATTTAAAATGATACAAATGCTGCTTAAGATAAAGAAAACTCAAAAGTGCTTCATTTATTCATTTACAGAGTATCAAGTGTAAGACAAAGGTATTTTAAGACTTGAGATGTAGCTACCGCCGAACCGCTCGATCTAGTTCATTACAAAACGGAACATCTAGGGAACGAGGGAGTTCTCAACTGAAATGCAATCTATTCCATATGGTCTACAGCGCTTAGTTCACATCTTAAACTCTAAAAACTCTCCTTCTGGCTTTAGAACACATGGACAGCAGGCAGGCAATTCAATTTTACACTCGTAAAATTGAACACAAAGCTCCTTTAAAAAAAAAAACAACAAAAAAACAAAAAGAAAACTATGGATTCAATCTGTAAACATTAGTTATATCAAAGTCAGGGATAATATTAATAATATTAATAATAATAATAATAATAATAATAATAATCAATATCATATTGTTATTTCACAGTATATACATACCTATTATTCATTCAATTTGACATAAGACGTTTGTTTTTATCATCATTGTCACATTTCTGTTTCTTAGACTGTGCTCCCGCTACAGGTAGAGGGCGAGTTCCAAGGCCATTAATGGAATGGTCTACCGGGCCTCTAGGGGGTGCTGGTACCAGCTGACACAGACTTTACCCATGTGGTGCAACAGAGTTTATTTGTCAAGTTGATAGACAATCCGTTAAATACCTTTTATTGTTATGTATTTTTGTTTACAATCGTCATCAGTCTGGATGTGGATGTGTTGTGCCTTGGACGTGTTAAAGTTAACAGCAGTTACTCCCCCACTGGGTTTGGGTTTTCAAGCAGCTAGTTTTGGTTTGGTGGATAAAACAGGACTAGGTTAAAGGACTAGTCAACTGGAAAACCAGAAAACAGTGTTCCAAAAGCAATAAGTCACACAAGGTTGTGTATTATTGTAAATAAATCCATGTTGATTTATTAGATCCATATTGACCTTGACATGGATCAAGGTCAATTGAGTTCTCCAAATTGCCCCATATAGAGTGTGTCTGTGTGAGTGAGTGTGTGTCCAGTGATAGATTGGCGTCATGTCCTGGGTGTATCTGCCCAGCGCCCGAAACGTTCTCCCCTGGATGGGCATGGGGAACCCACCCCCCCCCCACGACCCTAATAGAGGATAAAGCAGAACATTATAGATGTGGCATGACGGTGGTTTAGTGGTTAGCATGTTCTCCTCTCAGCGCTAGGGATTCCAGGTTCGAATCCCGGCCTGGGTGGTGTTTCCATGTTCTCCCCGTGTCCGCGTGGGTTTCCTCTGGGTTCTGTGGTTTCCTCCCACAGTCCAAAAACATGGATCAAGTCAATTGAGTTCTCCAAATTGCCCCATATAGAGTGTGTCTGTGTGAGTGAGTGTGTGTCCAGTGATAGATTGGCGTCCTGTCCTGGGTGTATCTGCCCAGCGCCCGAAACGTTCTCCTCTGGATGGGCATGGGGAACCCCCCCACGACCCTAATAGAGGATAAAACAGAACATAATGGATGGGGCATGACGGTGGTTTAGTGGTTAGCATGTTCTCCTCTCAGCGCTAGGGATTCCAGGTTCGAATCCCGGCCTGGGTGGTGTTTCCATGTTCTCCCCGTGTCCGCGTGGGTTTCCTCTGGGTTCTGTGGTTTCCTCCCACAGTCCAAAAACATGGATCAAGTCAATTGAGTTCTCCAAATTGCCCCATATAGAGTGTATATGTGTGAGTGAGTGTGTGCCCAGCGATAGATTGGCGCCCTGTCCTGGGTGTATCTGCCCAGTGCCCGAAACGTTCTCCCCTGGATGGGAACCCCCCCATGACCCTTTTAGAGGATAAAGCAGAACATAATAGATGGGGCATGACGGTGGTGCCGTGATTAGCATGTTCTCCTCTCAGCACTAGGGATTGAATCCCGGTCTGGGTGGTGTTTCCATGTTCTCCCCGTGTCTGTGTGGGTTTCCTCCGGGTTCTCCGGTTTCCTCCCACAGTCCAAAAACATGGATTCACGGTGAATTGGCTGTTATAAATGGCTCCTATCTAAATTGCCCCTATATAGTGTGTGTGTGCCTTTAAGAGTGTGCATTAGCGCCCTGTCCTGGGTGTATCTGCCCAGCGCCCGAAACGTTCTCCCCTGGATGGGCACGTGGAACCCCACCCCCGCAGTAAAGGCTGACAGTAATTCCACGTAAATTAACGTTAAGCTTAAAGATTAAATGTGATGCCGCTGAGAACGTAACGTTCCTGTATATAGAACCCACACTTTAGTACGCGATTTCGGACGCAGTTTCGACCTACGATGAACGAAACGGTTTTAATTGTAACTTTCAGCTACAGGAGACTTCCTCTTCGTCAAGGTAAACACGAACGCACAAAAATACAGCAGATTTCAGTAGTAGAACGTAGAAAATGGTCTAACTAAAGTCGCTATAGTAGTAGAAGTGGTAACAGTTCCAAAACAAGAACCCAACCAATTTAAAAAAAAGTTCAGCGCTACGGGACGCCAACGCCGCACCACTTCCTCGCAGATATCAAAACAATTCCTTTAAAGTGATGTGCAGCTAGGCGCGTTGCCATGGTTCCTGTTTTCAACAGTCCAGGACGACCCTTTCTAAAGCTCGTTATACTGTCGTTTCCTTCACGGTTGCCGTAGAACCTGCGAGATCCGGCGGCGGCGGCGCGGATCGGAGAACTATGTCACTTGTGACCTCAACAGGCACCACCACCAGGCGGCCCTTGGGCCGGGGGTAAGTTACTGGCACGGGGAGGGTGGACGAGGTCGGTCGGACTGGTGTGGGCCGGGCCTTGAGTTCTAGAGTCATGGCCAGTTCGGGGTTGCTACCGTATAACGAGTTCATCTTGCGTGCTATCAGGCCTTCTGTTTCCGGCGCTTGGTTGCCCCCATGCTGCCTCACGTTCCTCTTTTTGGCGCGCTGCATGAGGCAGGCGTGCCGGATTGAACGCTTGAGGAGGTGTTTGCGGTAGGCTCGCTGAATCAGCATGGCCGCCCGCTCCTCCTCCTTCCTCCTCACGGTGGTGGTGATGGGCTCGAACGACGAAGGCCCCGGGTTGTTCATCTTAAACTTGGCCTCGATGCTTTCTCTCATGGCCGCCATCTCGGTGGTGTCTCCCAGGACCTCCTGGGTTACCGCCAGTAAAACATCCAGGCAGTGGATCTTGTCTCCTATCACTACAGGCATGTCCATGTTGACCAATCGGAGGCGGTTGGGTTTGTGAATCCGTAGCGGCTCCTGCAAGGCGTCCACGAACTCGAACACGCGGTCGTAATCCAAAAAGAGCGTCCCCTCCGTGTCAAACTTCTCCCAGGTCTCGTCAAACATCTCGAAGTCGTCCTCGCACAGCAGGTCGCCGCTCGACTCCTGGGCTACGTTGAAGTTCTCCAGGATGATGGCGATGTACATGTTGACCACCACCAAGAACGACATGATGATGTAACTGCAGAAGAACATGATGCCCATGCCGGGGTTCCCACAGTTGCCCCGCACATCCGAACCGGGGTTCTCGAAGTCGGGGTCGCAGTCGGGGGGTCCGCTGTTGAGCATGGGGAGCAGGAGCCCGTCCCAGCCGGCCGAGGTGGTGATCTCGAACAGGCAGAGGATGCTGTTGCCGAACGTCTCGAAGTTGAATATGTCGTCCATGCCGGCCTGTTTCTTCACGTAGGCGAAATTGGACATGCCGAAAATGGAGAAGATGAACATGATGAGGAAGAGAAGGAGGCCGATGTTGAAGAGGGCGGGAAGCGACATCATCAGGGCAAATAAAAGCGTCCGGATGCCCTTGGCTCCTCGGATGAGACGCAGGACGCGGCCGATCCGAGCCAATCGGATGACGCGGAACAGGGTGGGAGACACAAAGTATTTCTCGATAATGTCTGAAAGCATGAGTCCTGTAAACAAACAGACAACGTTTGAGTTAAAACATTATAAAACCTTTAATGTACTCTATTATTATAAACTAATTCAAATTAAAGGCTATAATTCATCCATCCATCCATCCGAGGGTCATGGGGGGGCCATCCAGGGGAGAACGTTTCGGGCGCTGGGCAGATACACCCAGGACAGGGCGCCAATCCATAGCTGGGCACACACTCACTCACACAGACACACTCTATATGGGGCAATTTGGAGAATTCAATTGACCTTGATCCAGGTTTTTGGACTGTGGGAGGAAACCGGAGAACCCGGAGGAAACCCACGCGGACATGGGGAGAACATGGAAACTCCACCCAGATGGGGATTCGAACCGGGAACCCCTAGTGCTGAGAGGAGAACATGCCAACAACTAAGCCACCATGTTGCCCCGTCTATCCATCCAGCCATTATCTTCCGCTTTATCCTCTACTAGTTTCGAGGGGGGGTTCCTCATGCCCATCCAGGGGAGAACGTTTCAGGCGCTGGGCAGATACACCCAGGACAGGGCGCCAATCTATCGCTGGGCACACACTCACTCACACAAACACACTCTATATGGGGCAATTTGGATTCTATTGACCTTGATCCATGTTTTTGGACTGTGGGAGGAAACCGGAGAAGCCGGAGGAAACCCACGTGGACACGGGTGGGTCTGGGTAGAGTTTCCATGTTCTCCCCGTGTCCGCGTGGGTTTCCTCCGGGTTCTCCGGTTTCCACCCACAGTCCAAAAACATGAATCAAGGTCAATTGAATTCTCCAAATTGCACCATTTAGAGTGTTTCTGTGTTTGTGTGAGTGAGTGTGTGCCCAGCGATAGATTGGTGTCCTGTCCTTGGTGTATCTGCCCAGCGCCCGAGACGTTCTCCCCTGGATGGGCATGGGGAACCCCCCCGCGACCCTAATAGAGGATAAAGCGGGAGATGATGGATGGATAGGCCACAGTCCAAAAACATTCTAAATAGGGCCTATATAGTGTGTGTGTGTGTGTGTGTGTGTGTGTGTGTGTGTGTGTGTGTGTGTGTGTGTGTGTGTGTGAGGGAGTGTCTCAAAAATAAAACCCGTTCCTGTTGGGAGAAATCATGTCTACGATCCTCATTTGTACCCACCTTTCGTTCTCAGATTCAAGGTGATCTGCCTGCTTTAGATTGCCCCTATAGAGTGAGTGTGCCAGTGTGAGTTTCCAGAACCTACCAGCCACAGACAGGATGACGACAATGAAATCAAAGACGTTCCATCCTATGGTAAAGAAGTACTGGCGCAGCGCCACCATCTTGAGAACGCACTCGGAGGTGAAGACGACGATGAAGACCAGGTTGATCTGATAAAGGACGTGTTCTTTCTCTGGACTTTGATCATCTGTCTCCACCATCATGGTCACCATGTTAAGACAGATGAGCACCATGATGAAGATGTCAAAGGCCTGCTGTGAGATGAAGTCGAACACCAACCCCTGTATGATGTTCTGAAAGATAAGAGTCACAGCAGAACCATGTACATTTCCATTTCCATTACATTTGGTCATTTATTGGACGCTTTTATCCAAAGCGACTTACAAGGTGAGCACAGGGTTCATCACAACATCCCTGGAGCAATGAGGGTTAAGGGTCTTGCTCAAGGACCCACATTGGTAACTGCAGTGGACCTGGGATTTGAACCCCAAACCTTCAGATTGATAGCCCCACACCCTAACCACTGAACTACCACTCTACCCTCTATCTATCCTTCCACAGTCCAAATTGCCCCATAGAGAGTGTGTCTGTGTGTGTCCGTGAGTGTGCCCAGCGATAGATTGGTGTCCTGTCCTGGGTGTATCTGCCCAGCGCCCGAAACGTTCTCCCCTGGATGGGCATGGGGAACCCCCCATGACCCATCCATCCATCCATTATCCTCCGCTTTATCCTATATTAGGGTCGCGGGGGGGGGATTTCCCATGCCCATCCAGGGGAGAACGTTTCGGTTGCTGGGCAAATACACCCAGGACAGGATGCCAATCTATCACTGGGCACACACTCACACAGACATACACACTCTATATGGGGCAATTTGGAGAACTCAATTGACTTGATCCACTTGACCCCCACGACCCTACATTTACATTTGGTCATTTATTGGACGCTTTTATCCAAAGCGACTTACAAGGTGAGCACAGGGTTGTAACAGCCCCCTGGAGCAATGAGGGTTAAGGGTCTTGCTCAAGAACCCACATTGGTAACTTCAGTGGACCTGGGATTTGAACCCCCAACCTTCAGATTGATAACCCAACACCCTAACCACTGAGCTACCGCGCCCATGTGAATATCATTTGTACATTCGTACGGTTCCCGAAAAACAACATTGGGTTGGGCGTACCGTGGGGCGGGGGATGGGTTTGACAGGCTTTTTAGAACCCAGCTTCTTCATGGCATCGTAGTATTTCCTCTGTTCTTCGGTCATGAAGAGATCTTCTCCTCCAAAGTGCAAAACAAGAACACAAAAGTGCCAAATGATTCTTTTTATAAATAAACCCTTCGGCTTTAGTGTTGAAGCCCATGGTCTTAATTAAAAGGACATTCGGGGTTGATTAAAGGGACTTATCTTTTGCTTTTGTTGATTGAAGTTGTCTATGATGACGCCGATGAAGAGGTTGAGAGTGAAGAAGGAGCCAAAGATGATGAAGATGACAAAGTAAAGATACATGTAAATGTTAATCTCATATGATGGCTGTTCCTCTACCTGCATCAGAACAATAATACCATTAATAAAGGGGATTCTCACTTATACAGTTCAAAATTTAGCAATTAAATCATTAAATGTTCTCCCGTGTCCGTGTGGGTTTCCTCTGGGTTCTCCGGTTTCCTCCCACAGTCCAAAAACATGGATCAAGGGCAATGGAATGCTCCAAATTGCCCCATATAGAGTGTGTTTGTGTGAGTGAGTGTGTGTCCAGTGATGGATTGGCGCCCTGTCCTGGGTGTATCTGCCCAGCACCCGAAACGTTCTCCCCTGGATGGACATGGGGAACCCCCCCACGACCCTAATATAGGATAAAGTGGAAGATAATGGATGGATGGATGGGCCACAATCCAAAAACATAGATTCAAAGTAAGCTGGCTGTTCTAAATTGCCCCATATAGAGTGTGTCTGTGTGAGTGAGTGTGTGCCAAGCAATAGATTGGCGCCCTTTCCTGGGTGTATCTGCCCAGCGCCCGAAATGTCCTCCCCTGGATAGGCATGGGGAACCCCCCCACGACCCTAATATAGCATAAAGTGGAAGATAATGGATGGATGGATACATATCAGATTCATAGAGGGGTTTAGTGGTTTAGCATGTTCTCCTCCTCTCAGCGCTAGGGATTCCCGGTTTGAATCCCAATCTGGGTGGAGTTTCCATGTTCTCCCCGTGTCCCCGTGGGTTTCCTCCAGGTTCTCTGGTTTCCTCCCACAGTCCAAAAGCATGGATCAAGGTCAATTGAGTTCTCCAAATTGCCCCATATAGAGTGTGTCTGTTTGAGTGAGTGTGTGCCAAGCAATAGATTGGCGCCCTGTCCTGGGTGTATCTGCCCAGCGCCCAAAATGTCCTCCCCTGGATGGGCATGGGGAACCCCCCCACGACCCTAATATAGCATAAAGTGGAAGATAATTGATGGATGGATACATATCAGATTCATAGAGGGGTTTAGTGGTTGGCATGTTCTCCTCCTCTCAGCGCTAGGGATTCCCGGTTTGTATCCCAATCTGGGTGGAGTTTCCATGTTCTCCCCGTGTCCCCGAGGGTTTCCTCCGGGTTCTCTGGTTTCCTCCCACAGTCCAAAAACATGGATCAAGGTCAATTGAATTCTCCAAATTGCCCCATATAGAGTGTGTCTGTGTGAGTGAGTGTGTGCCCAGCAATAGATTGGCGTCCTGTCCTGTGTGTATCTGCCCAGTGCCCGAAACGTTCTCCCCTGGATGGGCATGTGGAACCCCCCCATGACTCTAGTAAAGGATAAAGTGGAAGATAATAGATGGATGGGTCACAGAACTGGCTGTTCTAAATTGCGCCTATATAGCCTGTCCTGTGTGTATCTGCCCAGCCCCCAAAATGTGGGCAACCGAAACCCCATCCCAGTGTATAAAAGTCTCATGGCCACCAGTGTTTGCGCAACTTGAAAGCCAGGACGGATGAAAGATACCTCTCTGGAATCCACAGCGGCGTACATGATGTCCATCCAACCTTTGAATGTAGCCTATGACCAGAAAGGCATTTTTGAAAGATTGCCAACGTAAAAGGTACACACCCTACTGAGCTCAGCATGCAGAATTACCTCATGCCTTCTGAAGCAAGAAAAGAAGAGAATATCGCATGAAGCTTATTTTAAAAAAAGACAGGAGTGTTGCATCATCAACATCTTCAATTGGAACCTCTCCATCAACTTTCAGTTCTAATATACAGACTATGGAACCAACATGGAGCTTACCACTTGTAGCAGGGAGAGGTAGCCGGTACCCACGTTGTCATAGTTGACTTTAACGTTGACCCAGCGTGCCTCGTTGGTCTGCATGAGCGCCATGCAGTCACTCTTGTTGTTCACTTGGTCCATTGGGAACCGTTCCTCCGATGTGGTGTTAATGCAGTGGTAGAACTTCCCTGCAAACAGGTTGACCCCCATGATGCTGAAGATCAGCCAGAAGATCAGACACACCAGCAGGACATTCATGATGGATGGAATGGCTCCCAATAAAGCGTTCACCACAACCTGTAGGAATAGCCATGAGTCTTTATATCACACTTAGTAAACAAGAAGGTACGCGAGGGCGGTGTTATTGTGAATAAATCACGGGAAGGCTATAAGGCACGATGTGAGGCGGAGCCTCATTACTTTAATAAAACTGTTCCAAACACGCTATGATAACGAGGTTTGATTCATAAATGCGTTTATTAAAGGCTAACTCCTTAGCCTTAGCCTAACTCCTAAGAAACTGGTCATCAGTGACGTAATCTGGTTTTTAAAGTGAACACTGACCGCTTAGAAACAAGATACTGGTTTCTCGAACACTCAAAAACTGCCCTCTAGTGACCAAATTACAAAACACTATTTAAAAAAAACAGCCGCAACAGGCTTAGTGCTAAATCAACTCCCTGTTTATATTAAAACATTTTAGATGAAGGGATTCCCGGTTCGAATCCCAATCTCGGTGGAGTTTCCATGTTCTCCCCGTGTCCGCGTGGGTTTCCTCCGGGTTCTCCGGTTTCCTCCCACAGTCCAAAAACATGGATCAAGGTCAATTGAAATCTCCAAATTGCCCAGTATAGCGTGTGTTTGTGCCCAGACAAAGACTGGCGTCCTGTCCTGGGTGTATCTGCCAAGCGCCCGAAACGTTCTCCCCTGGATGAGCATGGGGAACCCCCCCCCACACACACACACAACCCTAGTAGAGGAGAAAGCGGGAGATGGAGTAAAGTCCAAAATCAGAGATTCAATGTGAACTGGCTGTTCTAAATTGCGCCTATATAGTGTGCATGGGGTGGCACGGTGGCTTGGTGGTTGGCATGTTCTCCTCAGTGCTAGGGATTGCCGGTTTGAATCCCAATCTGGGTGGAGTTTCCATGTTCTCCGCGTGTCCGCGTGAGTTTCCTCCGGGTTCTCTGGTTTCCTCCCACAGTCCAAAAACATGGCTCAAGGTCAATTGAATTCTCCAAATTGCCCCATATAGAGTGTGTTTGTGCCCAGACATAGATTGGCGTCCTGTCCCGAAACGTTCTCCCCTGGATGGGCATGGGGAACCCCCCCCCCCCCACACACACACACACAACCCTAGTAGAGGAGAAAGCGGGAGATGGAGTAAAGTCCAAAATCAGAGATTCAATGTGAACTGGCTGTTCTAAATTGCACCTATATAGTGTGCATGGGGTGGCACGGTGGCTTGGTGGTTGGCATGTTCTCCTCAGTGCTAGGGATTGCCGGTTTGAATCCCAATCTGGGTGGAGTTTCCATGTTCTCCCCGTGTCCGTGTGGGTTTCCTTCTGGTTCTCCGTGTTCCTCCCACAGTCCAAAAACATGGATCAAGGTCAATTGAACTCTCCAAACTGCCCCATATAGAGTGTGTCTGTGTGAGTGAGTGTGTGTCCAGCGATATATTGGCGCCCTGTCCTGGGTGTATCTGCCCAGCGCCCGAAACGTTCTCCCCTGGATGGGCATGGGGAACCCCCCCCCACGACCCTAGTAGAGGATAAAGCGGAAGATAATGGAGTGTGTGTGATTTATTTACAATAATGCCCAACCTTGAGTGCCTTATTGCTTTAATAACAGATAAAAAGATAAATAACGACCCCAAGCGGGATCTCACCCTCATTCCTTCAAATCTGGAAAGTGCACGGAGAGGACGCAGCGCCCTGAGAGTTCTCAGAGATTTAATGGCTCCAAGTTCTGAATAGCCCAGAAGATTAGCTGTTAAACTCACAAGTGAAACCTGCAATAAAAATAAAAATAACATTAAAAAAACGACGTTTTAAAACAAAGATAATAATAAAAAAGTCATTCCGTTATTTCGGAACACTTACATCAACAATTAAAAAGTCCAGCCAGCACCAGGCGTTGGTGAAATAGGTCTTAAAGCCGTATGCAACCCACTTCAGCACCATCTCTACTATAAAAATATAGGTAAAGATTTTGTCTGCGTACTCCAAGATGATCTTAACCATCCTGCGCCGCTCGATATGAATGTCCTCGAAGGCCTAGAGCAACACACAACGATCAAAACGGACAGAAAATACAACACGTCACATCCATACATCCATTATCTCCCGCTTTATCCTCTATTAGGGTCGCGGGGGGTTCCCCATGCCCATCCAGGGGAGAACGTTTCGGGCGCTGGGCAGATACACCCAGGACAGGGCGCCAATCTATCGCTGGGAACACACTCACTCACACAGACACACTCTATATGGGGCAATTTGGAGAATTCAATTGACTTGATCCATGTTTTTGGACTGTGGGAGGAAACCGGAGAACCCGGAGGAAACCCACGTGGACACGGGGAGAACATGGAAACTCCACCCAGATGAGTATTCGAACCGGGAATACCTAGTGTTGAGAGGAGAACATGCCAACCACTAAGCCACCGTGCCGCCCACAACACGTTAGATTAATCTCTAATTTGTTTTGGGGTGGCGGGAGGGTTCTCCTATGCCCAGCTAGAGGAGAACGTTTTGAGTGCTGGGCAGATACACTCAGGACAGGGCGCCAATCTATCGCTGGGCACACACTCACTCACACAGACACACTCTATATGGGGCAATTTGGAGAATTCACTTGACTTTATCCATGTTTTTGGACTGTGGGAGGAAACCGGAGAACCCGGAGGAAACCCACGCAGACACGGGGAGAACATGGAAACTCCACCCAGATGGGGATTCGAACCGGGAATCCCTAGTGCTGAGAGGAGAACATGCCAACCACTAAGCCACACTCCAAAAACATGGATTAAGGTCAATTGAGTTCTCCAAATTGCCCCATATAGAGTGTGGGAGGAAACCGGAGAACCCGGAGGAAACCCACGCAGACACGGGGAGAACATGGAAACTCCACCCAGATGAGTATTCGAACCGGGAATCCCTAGTGCTGAGAGGAGAACATGCCAACCACTAAGCCACCGTGCCGCCCACAACACGTTAGATTAATCTCTAATTTGTTTTGGGGTGGCGGGAGGGTTCTCCTATGCCCAGCTAGAGGAGAACGTTTTGAGTGCTGGGCAGATACACCCAGGACAGGGCGTCGATCTACCGCTGGGCACACACTCATTCACACACACACACACACACACACTATTTAGGGGCAATTTAGATAGAGGCATTTTAGAGCAGCCAGTTCACCTTAAATCCTTGTTTTTGGACTGCGGGAGAAAATTGAGGAAAACCCACGTGGACACGGGGAGAGCATGAAAACTCAGATCCCAGATCGGGATTCGAACCTGAATCCCAATCTGGGTGGAGTTTGCATGTTCTCCCCGTGTCCGCGTGGGTTTCCTCCGGGTTCTCCGGTTTCCTCCCACAGTCCAAAAACATGGATCAAGGTCAAATGAGTTCTCCAAATTGCCCCATATAAAGTGTGTGTGAGTGTGTGCCCAGCGATTGGCGCCCTCTCGTGGGTGTATCTGCGTAGCGCCCGAAACATTCTCTCCATATCTTAATTGCCCCATATATTGTGTGTGCGTGTGCAGCACGGTGGCTTAGTGGTTAGCATGTTCTCCTCTCAGCACTAGGGATTCCCGGTTCGAATCACAATCTGGGTGGAGTTTCCATGTTCTCCCCGTGTCCACGTGGGTTTCCTCCAGGTTCTCCAGTTTCCTCCCACAGTCCAAAAACATGAATCAAGTCAATTGAATTCTCCATATTGCCCCATATAGAGTGTGTCTGTGTGGGTTAGTGTGTGTCCAGTGATAGATTGGCGCCCTCTTCTGGGTGTATCTGCCCAGCGCCCGAAACGTTCTCCCCTGGATGGGCATGGGGAACCCCTCCCCCTCCCCTCTGCGACCCTAGTAAAGGATAAAGCGAAAGATAATTGATGGATGGAAATTGCCCATATCTTGATTGCCCCATTGTGTGTGTATGTGTGTGCCCAGTGATGCATAGCACCCGAAACGTTCTCTCTGGGTGGAACCTCCCCACTTTTAGACGACGTTCACATAAAACTTAAAGCCAAATATATATTATAATATATTATAATAAACTGCAATAACTTACAGAGGCATTTTAATTATAAAGACAGCCCTATTATTCTAAAGAACCTTAGAACAGGCGGCACGGTGGCTTAATGGTTGACATGTTCTCCTTTCGGCGCTAGGGATTCCCGGTTCGAATCCCCATCTGGGTGGAGTTTCCATGTTCTCCCCTTGTCCACGTGGGTTTCCTCCGGGTTCTCCGGTTTCCTCCCACAGTCCAAAAACATGGATCAAGTCAATTGAGTTCTCCAAATTGCCCCATATAGAGTGTGTCTGTGTGAGTGAGTGTGTGCCCAGTGATGGATTGGCGTCCTGTCCTGGGTGTATCTGCCCAGCGCCCGAAATGTTCTCCCCTGGATGGGCATGGGGAACCCCACCGCGACCCTAATAGAGGATAAAGCAGAAGGTAATGGATGGATGAACTTTAGAACATACCAGAGCTCCACTACTGAGCAGAATCATAAAGATGATGAAGGTTTCAAAGTAGTCATGTTCCACAATTGTAAAGCAGGTTCTGCGCAGATTCCACCAACTCTTCCCTTTTCCTTGTGTGATGTCCGCATTCAGAAATGGAAATCGTCTCACGCAATCTACAGAGGGCGAGAGAGAGAGAGAGAGGGGCATTCAGCTGTGGAACCCTGCTGCTGTATTTAAGACCTCATGGTGCAGGTTCTCACTTTCTGTAAAACAAGACTCAGGATCTTCAGGTTCTGGTTCCTCTTCCTCTTCCTCTTCCTCTGGTGGAGGTTCCGGAGGCCTGTAATCTACTGTGCTGCACACGGAGGAGTCGCCATCATCTAGAGAACCCTGGATGGAGGGGTATGAAGTAAGTATGTAGTAAAGAAAGGAATGCAGTGAGAAAATAGATTTCAAAATTTTAAAACACACACACACTCTATATGGGGCAATTTCGAGCATTCAATTTACCTTGAATCCGTGTTTTTGGACTGTGGGAGGAATCCGGAGAACCCGGAGGAAACCCATGCTGACACGACAGAACACAGAAACTCAGATTGGGATTCAAACCTGAATCCCCAGTGCTGAGAGGAGAACTTGCTAACCACTAAGCCACCGTACCGCCCGTCTCATATCAGTTATCCATCCATTATTCATATTCATCCATTATCTTCTGATTTATCCTCTACCAGGATCGGGGGGTTCCCCATGCCCATCCAGGGGAGAACGTTTCAGGCGCTGGGCAGATACACCCAGGACAAGACGCCAATCTATCACTGGGCACACACTATATGGGGCAATTTAGAGAATTCATTTGACCTTGATCCATGTTTTTGGACTGTGGGAGGAAACCGGAGAACACGGAGGAAACCCACATCGACATGGAGAGAACATGGAAACTCCATCCAGATTGGGATACGAACCTGGAATCCCTAGTGCTAAGCTCTCCAGGCCTAAAAAAATGGAGTTATCGAACCATTATAAGCAAAGTTGCAAAAGCTAACATCATTCATTCACCCATTATCTTCCGCTTTATCCTCTACTAGGGTCGTTCCCCCCATCCATGGGAGAACGTTTCAGGCGCTGGGCAGATACACCTAGGACAGGACACCAATCTATCGCTGGACACACACTCACTCACACAGACACACTCTATATGGGGCAATTTGGAGAACTCAATTGACCTGAATCCATGTTTTTGGACTGTGGGAGGAAACTGGAGAACCTGGAGGAAACCCACGCGGACACGGGGAGAACATGGAAACTCCACCCAGACTGGGATTCGAACCGGGAATCCCTAGCGCTGAGAGGAGAACATGCCAACCACTAAGCCACCGTGTCGCCCCATATCAATTAAACTTTTTTAATAATCCAATATCCATGATTAGGGTGGCAATGTGACAAATAGGGGCAATTTAGAGCATCCAATTCAACTTGAAGGGCGGCACGGTGGCTTAGTGGTTAGCATGTTCTCCTCTCAGCGCTAGGGATTCCTGGTTCAAACCCCAATCTGGGTGGAGTTTCCATGTTCTCCCCATGTCCACGTGGGTTTCTTCCGGGTTCTCCGGTTTCCTCCCACAGTCCAAAAACATGTATCAAGTCAATTGAGTTCTCCAAATTGCCCCATATAGAACGTCTCTGTGTGTTTCAGTGTGTTCCCAGTACCCTGTCCTGGGTGTATCTGCCCAGCGCCCGAAACGTTCTCCCCCGGATGGGCATGGGGAACCCCCCCCCCCCGACCCTAATAGTTGATAAAGCAGAAGATAATGGATGGATTAATATCCATAATTCATTATTGTACCTTCTTTTCTATTTTATTCCCTCCGTCTAATGAAGGTTCCGTCTCCTCATCCTCGTCGTCCGATTCTGCCTGCGCTATGGGCACACTGAGGGTCTGCGCATCCACACAGTTGGTCAAGCCGTCTGCGAGCTTGCCCTGACCCAGAGCAGATAAATGCAGGTTTTCTTTCCTCTCCCCGTCTCCTTCTTCTTCGTCGCTGTCCTTCTTCCGGCATAGAACCTGCCGCAGAACGCGTACGACGAACCCTTTAAACCAGTGTATGCCCCTGGTGATGCGGCCGATGGCGATCTGCAGGTTGTTCATTTCACCTTCGTCCTCGCCGGCTGAAAGATTGTCACCGCTGAAGGAACTGAGCAGTAAGGCGAGGAACAGGTTCAGAACCTGAAGAGACATCCAGAAAGACGGTTTAATGAGACAAAGACACATGAGTTAAATCCATCCATCCATTATCTCCCGCTTTATCCTCTATTAGGGTCGCGGGGGGGTTCCCCATGCCCATCCAGGGGAGAACGTTTCGGGCGCTGGGCAGATACACCCAGGACAGGGCGCCAATCTATCACTGGGGACACACTCACACACACAAACACACTCTATATGGGGCAATTTGGAGAACTCAATTGACCTTGATCCATGTTTTAGGACTGTGGGAGGAAACCGGAGAACCCGGAGGAAACCAACGCAGACACGGGGAGAACATGGAAACTCCACCCAGATTGGGATTCAAACCAGGAATCCATAGAGCTGAGAGGAGAACATGCCAACCACTAAGGCACCCTGCCACCGTTTTTGGACTGTGGCCCATCCATCCATTATCTTCAACTTTATCCTCTACTAGGGTCGCGGGGGGGTTCCCCATGTCCATCCAGGAGAGAACGTCTCGGGCGCTGGGTAGATACACCCGGGACAGGACGCCAATCTATCACTGGACACACACTCACTCACACACACACACACACTATATGGGGCAATTTGGAGAATTCAATTGACCTTCATTCATGTTTTTGGACTGTGGGAGGAAACCGGAGAAGCCGGAGGAAACCCATGCAGACACGGGGAGAACATGGAAACTCCACCCAGATGGAAATTCGAACCAGGAATTCCTAGTGCTGAGAGGAGAACATGCCAACCACTAAGCCACACTGTCTCCCTATGCACACTATATAGGTGCAATTTAGAGCAGCCAGTTCACCTTGAATCTATGTTTTTGGGCTGTGGCCCATCCATCCATCCATTATCTTCCACTTTATCCTCTATTAGGGTCGCGGGGGGGTTCCCCATGCCCATCTAGGGGAGAACGTTTCGGGCGCTGGGCAGATACACCCAGGACAGGGCGCCAATCTATCACAAACACACTCTACATGGGGCAATTTGGAGAATTCAATTGACCATGATCCCTGTTTTTGGACTTTGGGAGGAAACCAGAGAACCCAGAGGAAACCCACTTGGACACGGGGAGAACATGGAAACTCCACCCAGATTGTGATTCGAACCGGGAATCCCTAGTGCTGAGAGGAGAACATGCTAAACACTAAAGCCACCATCATGCCACCCCTCCTTTATAAATACGATATTTATCGATCCATCCATCCATTATCTTCCTCTTCATCCTCTACTATGGTACTACGGGGGGGGGGGGGGGGGGGGGGGGGGGTTCCCCATGCCCATCCAGGGGAGAACGTTTCGGGTGCTGGGCAGATACACCCAGGACAGGACGCCAATCTATCACTGGACACACACTCACTCACTCAGACACACTCTATATGGGGCAATTTGGAGAACTCAATTGACCTCGATCCATGTTTTGGACTGTGGGAGGAAACCGGAGAACCCGGAGGAAACCCAGGTGGACACGGGGAGAACATGGAATCCCTAGCTCTGCCGAACCAATCAAAAGCCCCTAACCCTCGTCATTATCTGGGACTGTCCCTCTTGTCCTGCTGCTGGTGATCAGAGGGTTCTGCTGACGTTCTGTGAAAGGTTGGCACATATCAGGTCTTCGTTGCTGTGAATCTCAGTTAGCTGTGTTTGTTCCCTCTTTGCCAAGACGCTTACCCGAGCCGGGACTTAGCATGTAGCCGAGCTCAAATCATACCACGGAAATAGAAGCAAGCGGTAGAGAACCTAACCCCCGATTCCCGGACACTGTTTGTTCTACGAGTGAAGATGGAGGGGTGGATTTGAGAGGATTTGAATGTAATAGAAGACATGTTTGGACATTTCTTATCTCGCTAGCTAATTCATAGCTAGCTATTTTGATGTAAACAGATGCTGGGTGTATTATCTGCTCTTGTTTAACGAGCGAACTCAACTTCTCACTGTGGTTCAGTAAGTAACTCTGAGGTTACGACCATTACTGGATTTCTATTGGACTGTCGGTCCTGCAGGACGCCGTCAATGGACATATAGTTTTCAATTGTTAAATATGGGTCACATGATCGTGGCTTAGTGGTTGGCATGTTCGCCTCTCATCGCTAGGGATTCCCGGTTCGAATCGCAATCTGGGTGGAGTTTCCATGTTCTCCCCGTGTCCGTGTGGGTTTCCTCCGGGTTCTCCGGTTTCCTCCCACAGTCCAAAAACATGGATCAAGTCAATTGACTTCTCCAAATTGCCCCATATAGTGTGTGTCCAGTGATAGATTGGCGTCCTGTCCTGGGTGTATCTGCCCAGCGCCCGAGACGTTCTTCCCTGGATGGGTATGGGGAACCTCCCAACGCCAATAATCGATGGATGGATGGATGGGTCACATGATCATCGCACAGGTGCTGGGCAGATACATCCAGGACAGGGCGCCAGATCACCGCTGGACACACAATTTGGAGGCAATATATCCATCCATTCATTATCTTCCGCTTTATCATCTACTAGGGTGGGGGGGGGTTCCCCATGCCCATCCAGGGGAGAACGTTTCGGGCGCTGGGCAGATACACCCAGGACAGGGTGCCTATCTATCGCTGGGCATACTCACTCACACAGACACACTCTATATGGGGCAATTTGGAGAACTCAATTGACTTGATCCATGTTTTTGGACTGTGGGAGGAAACCGGAGAACCCGGAGGAAACCCACACGGACACAGGGAGAACATGCAAACTCCACCCAGATTGGGATTAGGTTCCTATGGAAGAATTGCCCATTTTCTACTAAATTTGATACTTCACAAGCAGAATTAAAAACTTTTGATGACAATACCTGAATTAATGAAAGGATACACCAATAAAAATAAATCCAAAAATTTAAATGATAAAAAAAAAGTTTGTTCTCTATCATTATTGAATGAAATGAACATGGAAACTCCACCCAGATGGGGATTCGAACCTGGATCCCTAGGGCTGAGCGGAGAACATGCCAACCACTAAGCCACCCTGCCGCCCTAACATAAAAGCATCCATTATCTTCCACTTTATCCTCTATTAGGGTCGCGGTGGGGTTCCCCATGCCCATCCAGGGGAGAACGTTTCGGGAGCTGGGCAGATACACCCAGGACAGGGCGCCAATCTATCACTGGGCACACACTCACTCACACAGACATACTCTATATGGGGCAATTTGGAGAACTCAATTGACTTGCTCCATGTTTTTGGACTGTGGGAGGAAACCGGAGAACCCGGAGGAGACCCACACGGACACGGGGAGATTACGGAAACCCCACCCAGATTGGGATTCAAACCGGGAATACCTAGTGCTGAGAGGAGAACATGCCAACCACTAAGCCACCGTGCCGCCCTAATATAAAAGCATCCATCCATCCATCCATTCATTATCTTCCACTTTATCCTCTATTAGGGTCACGGTGGGTTCCCCATGCCCATCCTGGGGAGAACGTTTCGGGCGCTGGGCAGATACACCCAGGACAGGACGCCAATCTATCACTGGGCACACACTCACTCACACAGACACACTCTATATGGGGCAATTTGGAGAACTCAATTGATTTGATCCATGTTTTTGGACTGTGGGAGGAAACCGGAGAACCTGGAGGAAACCAACGCGGACACGGGGAGAACACGGAAACCCCACCCAGATTGGGAGTCAAACCAGGAATCCCTAGTGCTGAGAGGAGAACATGCCAACCACTAAGCCACCGATATAAAATTGCCTATATATAAAAACAATATTTTTGTAATGATAAAAATCTTTAATTGCACTCACCACCAGGTTTCCAATGACCATAACCATGAGGAAGACCACCAGGCACATGCCCTGACCGGCCACCTCCATGCAGTCCCACATGGTCTCGATCCACTCGCCACAAAGTATGCGGAACACGATGAGGAAGGAGTGGAAGAAGTCGTTCATATGCCAGCGGGGCAGGTCGCAGTCCTCGGCAATTTTACAAACACACTCCTTGTAGCTCTTGCCGAAGAGCTGCATGCCCACCACGGCGAAAATGAAGACGATGATGGCCAGGACCAAGGTCAGGTTTCCTAGAGCTCCCACAGAGTTCCCGATGATTTTGATCAGCATGTTGAGAGTGGGCCAGGATT
Organism: Corydoras sp. C115; assembly: GCA_019802505.1. Classification (NCBI taxonomy): domain Eukaryota; kingdom Metazoa; phylum Chordata; class Actinopteri; order Siluriformes; family Callichthyidae; genus Corydoras; species Corydoras sp. C115. Next base: position 646,994 of record JAFMOC010000228.1, on the reverse strand, counting down.
TGGCCAGTTTGAAGACACGGAGCTGGCTCCAGTCCAATCAGCACACACACACACACACACACACACACAAAGACACACGAACAACAATTTGAAAGTAATTAAACAAAGTAAACACACACACACACACACACACACACACACACCTGACATTCTGTAAGTAAGGGTTATAACAGTATGACATCGATCTAAACGTAAGTAAAGCAGCAGATTCATCCATCCATTATCTTCCGCTTTATCCTCTATTAGGGTCGCGGGGGGGGGGGGGGGGGGGGGGGGGGGGGGGGGGGGGGGGGGGGGGGGGGTTCCCATGCCCATCCAGGGGAGAACATTTCGGGCGCTGGGCAGATACACCCAGGACAGGACGCCAGTCTATCGCTGGGCACACGCTCACTCACACAAACACACTCTATATGGGGCAATTTGGAGAATTCAATTGACTTGATCCATGTCTTTGGACTGTGGGAGGAAACCGGAGAACCCGGAGGAAACCCACGCGGACACGGGGAGAACATGGAAACTCCACCCAGATGGGGATTCGAACCGAGAATCCCTAGCGCTGAGAGGAGAACATGCTAAATTAAAATACCATCCAGCCATTATCTTCTGCTTTATCCTCTATTAGGGTCGTGGGGTGGGGGGTTCCCCATGCCCATCCAGGGGAGAACGTTTCGGGCGCTGGGTAGATACACCCAGGACAGGAGACCAATCTATCACTGGGCACACACTCACTCACACAGACACACTCTATATGGGGCAATTTGGAGAACTCAATTGACCTTGATCCATGTTTTTGGACTGTGGCTTAGTGGTTAGCATGTTCTCCTCTCGCTAGGGATTCCTGGTTCGAATGCCAATCTGGGTGGAGTTTCCATGTTCTCCCCGTGTCCACGTGGGTTTCCTCCGGGTTCTCCGGTTTCCTCCCACAGTCCAAAAACATGGATCAAGTCAATTGAGTTCTCCAAATTGCCCCATATAGAGTGTGTCTGTGTGAGTGTGTGTCCAGTAATAGATTGGCACCCTCTCCTGGGTGTATCTGCCCAGCGCCCGAAACGTTCTCCCCTGGATGGGCATGGGGAACCCCACCGCAACCCTATTAGAGGATAAAGTGGAAGATAATGGATAGATGGATGGATTCCATCCATCCATTTGTTATTCGGGCTTACCAAACGGAAGGACCTGAGCACTGATAAACCCTGCACGTTGGCGAGGCCCAACTCCACCAGACTGAGCGTGACAATGATGCTATCGAAGATGTTCCATCCCACCTGAAAGTAGTAATAGGGGTCCATGGCAATGAGCTTGAGCACCATTTCAGCAGTGAAGATGCCCGTAAACACCTGAGGAGACAGAAATAGACAACAAACAGTATTACAGCAAACCACCTGAGTGATATAAATAATATATAAATGTACATAGTTGTTTATAACCACAGTCATGTGTCATTATGCTATAAGGCTTCATCACACAAAAGGACATGCATTATATATTTATTCATTCATTCATTCATTCATTCATTATCTTCCGCTGTATCCTATATTAGGGTCGCGGTGGGGTTCCCCATGCCCATCCAGGGGAGAACGTCTCGGGCGCTGGGCAGATACACCCAGGACAGGGCGCCAATCTATCGCTGGGCACACACTCACTCACACAGACACACTCTATATGGGGCAATTTGGAGAACTCAATTGACTTGATCCATGTTTTTGGACTGTGGGAGGAAACCGGAGAACCCGGAGGAAACCCACGCGGACACGGGGAGAACATGGAAACTCCACCCAGATGGGGATTCGAACCGGGAATCCCTAGTGCTGAGAGGAGAACATGCTAACCACTAAGGCACCGTGCCGCCTGCATTATATCTTTTCATTCATTCATTCATTATCTCCCGCTTTATCCTCTATTAGGGTCGCGGTGGGGTTCCCCATGCCCATCCAGGGGAGAACGTCTCGGGCGCTGGGCAGATACACCCGGGACAGGGCGCCAATCCATCGCTGGGCACACACTCACTCACACAGACACACTCTATATAGGGCAATTTGGAGAATTCAATTGACTTGATCCATGTTTTTGGACTGTGGGAGGAAACCGGAGAACCCGGAGGAAACCCACGCAGACACGGGGAGAACATGGAAACTCCACCCAGATGGGGATTCGAACCGGGAATCCCTAGCGCTGAGAGGAGAACATGCCAACCACTAAGCCACCACATGTTATGATCGCATGTTCATCCTGATCATCAAGTTCATGATCATTGTTATGAAGTGTTATGAATGGTTATAAGGCTTTACAACACCGAGTGATCCTTTTTGGAAGATGAATTAACTTTACTTAAAGTCTCTAAAGAGCATTTATAATTAATTATAAGTCATTATAAGTCACTAATATTTATGTTGTCTCCTTACTAAAGGTTTATTAATACTGGATTCATAAGAAGTGTTATTCTTCTAATCAGCAATTGTATTAATTGTATGTGTGTGTGTGTGTGTGTGTGTGTGTGTGTGTGTGTGTGTGTGTGTGTGTGTGTGTGTGTGTTAAAGGAAATGAGATCTCATTATTAACTAAGGCAGAGTACCTACCAAATTTCCAACCGTCAGTACTTGTTCAAACTCGGCGCTCATAGGGTAATGCTCCATAGCCATGAACAACGTATTGAGCACAATGCAAATGGTGATGCCCAGGTCCACGAAAGGATCCATGACCACGAAAAGAACCCATTTCTTAAAAACGATCCATGGCGCACAGCAGTCCCACTTGAGAAACGTGTCGGCAAACTTGTACCAGCCAGGAGGACATGGTCTCTGAGCCTCCTCCAACTCTAAGGAAAGAAGCAATCAGTTATACCGATCAGTAAACCGCCACCCGGTCATCAGAGACAGCTGTCCCCCGTCCATTCATTGTGTCCATCCACAGTACAGTGCACACTAATGTACTACAAAGTGTTCCAATGTAGATGAAACACATTTAATCTTCACAATGTCACAATAAATCCATCCATCCATCTATTATCTTTATCATCTATTGGGGTCGCGGTGGGGGGTTCTCCATGCCCATCCAGGGGAGAACGTCTCGGGCGCTGGGCAGATACACCCAGGACAGGACACAAATTTCTATCACTGGACACACACTCACTCACACAGACACACTCTACATGGGGCAATATGGAGAACTCAATTGATCTGATCCATGTTTTTGGACTGTGGGAGTAAACCGGAGAACCCGGAGGAAACCCACGCGGACACGGGGAAAACATGGAAACTCCACCCAGATTGGGATAACAAGCAAGAATCCCTAGCGCTGAGAGGAGAACGTGCCAACCACTAAGCCACCTTGCCGCCCCAAAATATTATATATATATATATATATATATATATATATATATATATATATATATATATATACAAACAGCGCTAGGGATTCCCGGTTCGAATCCCCATCTGGGTGGAGTTTCTATGTTCTCCCCGTGTCTGCGTGGGTTTCCTCCCACAGTCCAAAAACATGGATCAAGTCAATTGAATTCTCCAAATTGCCCCATATAGAGTGTGTGTGTGAGTGAGTGTGTGCCCAGCGATGGATTGGCGCCCTGTCCTGGGTGTATCTGCCCAGCGCCCGAGACGTTCTCCCCTGGATGGGCATGGGGAACCCCCCCGCGACCTAATAGAGGATAAAGCGGGAGATAATGATACATATATCTATATATATCTACATATATATATATATATATATATATATATATATATATATATATATATATATATATATATATATATATATATATATTTTTTTTTTTTTTTTTTTTTTTAAACAGTTATTACATACTGTACACATGGTATTTTACTTTTACTTTATTGTATATTTTTAGTATTTTCGGTTTATATTCACTGCACTTATTGTCCATTTTTTTTATTTCCCCTGTTGTATATATAAACATGACTAATAAAGCATCTGTTAGAACTGTAGGTTCCCCGCGGGGATTAATAAAGTATTCTGATTCTGATTCAGGTTTTATAATTATACACAGACAACACAGACCGATGTCGAGTCTAAATACGGTTCATGAAATTAGCCCGAGACTTAGCACCCCTCTGGATATGTCTGTCATGTGCAGTATGTTTGCCCTTTAATCACAAGACAATGCACATTTATCTTAGAGATAGACTATGAATCAGAGCAGACTGATCTCTGGCTCTGTGGGATTAGAACCCTTGTTGAGCGCAGACGCAGCCATTCGCTCGCTCAGCTGAACGTATTTAGAACCACGGCCGCAGGGACGTTTGCATATTTCCTGCGTGTACACGCTAAATTAAACACCGACACAAACGGCCAGTGGAAGGTGTTAAGAGTGGAACTTAGCGGTCAGGAGCTTTCAGCAGCTGCACCGGCCATTTTATTAGCCTTCTCAACACTCAGTGTGATATTTCAGTTCCACTGATTGTACAGATGGACTTTGTAGTTCTATAATAACATTCTGTAGTCCATCTGTTTCTCTACATAATTTGTTAGGATGTTCTCTAAGGGGCGGCACGGTGGCTTAGCGGTTAACATGTTCTCCTCTCAGCGCTGAGGATTCCCGGGTTCGAATCCCAATCTGGGTGGAGTTTGCATGTTCTCCCTGTGTCCACGTGGGTTTCCTCTGGGTTCTCCGGTTTCGTCCCACAGTCCAAAAACATGGATCAAGTCAATTAAATTCTCCAAATTGCCCCATATAGAGTGTGTCTGTGTGAGTGAGTGTGTGCACAGTGATGGATTGGCGCCCTGTCCTGGGTGTATCTACCCAGCGCCCAGTGTGTGTGTGTGTGTGTGTGTGTGTGTGTGTGTGTGTGTGTGTGTGTGTGTGTGTGTGTGTGTGTTTCACAGCACAGATGGGTTAAATGTGGAGGACAGATTGCTCTGTGTGTAAGCAGTATAAAAGTTTCAGGTGATTTCCGGAGTTGTACCTTCCTTCGTGGTGGTGAGCACAGTTAAGGTGCTTGCTGTCCTCTTCGTGAGTCCTGGGTTTTCCAGATACATCATGCTGTGTTTCGAGTCCAGTGACTTGTCATCGTTTTTCTCGTCGTCATAATACTGCAGAGACAAACAAACAACAGGCTTCGCATCAATAATATATATATATATATATATATATATATATATATATATATATATATATATATATATATATATATATATATATATTATTTTTTGTTTTTTGAGACAAGACGAATTACAATACTTTACATTTATAATCAAACGTTCTACTGCTGCAGAATGTTTAATACACGCCACCCAAATTATCGCAACGCCCCCTATGGGTTCATATCGCCTAACAATGTCGGATGAAGTCAAGGTCCAAATTCATTCATTCATTCATTATCTCCCGCTTTATCCTCTATTAGGGTCGCGGTGGGGTTCCCCATGCCCATCCAGGGGAGAACGTCTCGGGCGCTGGGCAGATACACCCAGGACAGGGCGCCAATCCATCGCTGGGTACACACTCACTCACACAGACACACTCTATATGGGGCAATTTGGAGAATTCAATTAACTTGATCCATGTTTTTGGACTGTGGGAGGAAACCGGAGAACCTGGAGGAAACCCACGTGGACACAGGGAGAACATGGAAACTCCACCCAGATTGGGATTCGAACCAGGAATCCCTAGTGCTGAGAGGAGAACATGCCAACCACTAAGCCACCGTGACGCCCCAAACTTATTTTATATATTTAAAAAATATTTTTAATAAAATAATTTTCTATACAAATATATTTATTAAAATGTTTTAGCTGCTCACTAAAAACCCGGTTTTTCTGTTTTAAGTCTTAAGCAGGCCACGGTGGCTTAGTGGTTGGCATGTTCTCCCCTCAGCACTAGGGATTCCCGGTTCGAATCCCCATCTGGGTGGAGTTTCCATGTTCTCCCCGCGTAGGTTTCCTCCGGGTTCTCCGGTTTCCTCCCACAGTCCAAAAACATGGATCAAGTCAATTGAGTTCTCCAAATTGCCCCATATAGAGTGTGTTTGTGTGAGTGAGTGTGTGCCCAGTGATAGATTGGCGCCCTGTCCTGGGTGTATCTGCCCAGTGCCCGAAACGTTCTCCCCTGGATGGGCATGGGGAACCCCCCCGTGACCCTGATAGAGGATAAAGCGGAAGATAATGAATGAATGAAGTCATAAGAATTCATCAAACATAAAGATATTTATTAACGGTTATTAAGTTGTACCATAGATGGAGCTCTGTCGATGACGAGGCGGGGTATGATCCTTCCATTGCAATCCTTTATGACATCATCACCGTCAGCTGCCCTTTCAGATGCCCTGCTGTGAGCGGACAGACTGGCCAAAGATGCTTTGCTGCCAACAAACATCTGCACATACGTAACAACACATCAGTAATAAAGATGAAAATAAATAATAGATTATAAAATAAGAGTTAATAAAACGGGGTGGCACGGTGGCTTAGTGGTTAGCATGTTCTTCTCTCAGCACTAGGGATTTCCGGTTCAAATCCCAATCTGGGTGGAGTTTCCATGTTCTCCCCGTGTCCGCGTGGGTTTCCTCCGGGTTCTCCGGTTTCCTCCCACAGTCCAAAAACATGGATCAAGTCAATTGAGTTCTCCAAATTGCCCCATATAGAGTGTGTCTGTGTGAGTGAGTGTGTGTCCAGCGATAGATTGGCGCCCTGTCCTGGGTGTATCTGCCCAGCGCCCGAAACGTTCTCCCCTGGACAGGGGGACCGACCTTAGTAGAGGATAAAGCGGAAGATAATGGGTGGATGAATGATGTTAGCTTTTGCAACTTTGCTTATAATGGTCCGATAGCTCCATTTTGCTAAATGTGCATATGAAAATACATATTATAAATATAAGAAATAATATAATATCAAAGCTGGCGGCACAGTGGCTTAGTGGTTGGCACGTTCGCCTCTCAGCACTAGGGATTCCCGGTTCGGATCCCCATCTAGGTGGAGTTTCCATGTTCTCCCCGTGTCCGCGTGGGTTTCCGGTCTCCGGTTTCCTCCCACAGTCCAAAAACATGGATCCAGTCAATAGAGTTTTCCAAATTGCCCCATATATGTGTATGTGTGCTTGTCTGTGTGAGTGAGTGTCTGCCCAGCAATAGATTGGTGTCCTGTCCTGGGTGTATCTGCCCAGCGCCCAAAACGTTCTCCCCTGGATGGGCATAGGGAACCCCCCCCCCGCGACCCTAATAGAGGATAAAGCGGAAGATAATGGATGAATGGATTATTATTATTATATTTACTTTTTCTTACTCATCCATGGCAGGGATCCAGGGAATTTCATTGCACAGGGAAACATGTTTCTAAATGTGCATATGACAATACATATTATAAATATATGAAATAATATAATATCAAAGCTGGTGGCACGGTGGCTTAGTGGTTAGCACATTCGCCTCTCAGTGCTAGGGATTCCCGGTTCGAATCCCCATCTGAGTGGAGTTTCCATGTTCTCCCCGTGTCCACGTGAGTTTCCTCCGGGTTCTCCGGTTTCCTCCCACAGTCCAAAAACATGGATCAAGTCAATTGAGTTCTCCAAATTGCCCCATATAGAGTGTGTTTGTGTGAGTGAGTGTGTGTCCAGTGATAGATTGGCGCCCTGTCCTGGGTCTATCTGCCCAGCGCCCAAAACGTTCTCCCCTGGATGGGCATGGGGAACACCCCCCCCCCCCCCCCCGCGACCCTAATAGAGGATAAAGCGGAAGATAATGGATGGATGGAGTTAATAAAACGTTATTGAGGTCGGTCAGTGGGTGGCACTGTAATCACCTGACCTCTTGTTGCTGTTGTTGGTGGAGTTGCTCCATCAGTCTCTGAAATTCTTCCTCTTTCTCGCGCGCCTCAGCAAGCGTGGCCTGGTTCTGCTCGTCGTACGCCATGGCAACGACAGCCAGGATCAGGTTAATGAGGTAAAACGAGCCCAGGAAGATTACTACCACAAAGAAGAGCATGTAGGTCTTTCCAGCTGCACGGAGAGTCTGGAAAAGTTCAGACAGAGTGACCCGACACTATCAACATGAAACAATAGAAATACTATCCATCTCTCTAAAGAACCAAAAGTTAGAACACGCCCCCTTCTTGCTCCATCCTCTATTTCCTCCACTTATCATATAGATGGACTTTGTAGTTTTATAATTACAGACTGTAGAACATCTGTGTTCTTGTTGTTGTTAGTCCCCTGTTGGTTCTCTGTTCTCTATTGACAGAACAGGTATCATTTGGGTGGTGGATTGTTTCTTGGCAGTTCTGCAGTGACACTGATGTGGTGAGGGGGTTTTAGTGCAGCAGTGCTGCTGGAGTTTCATTCCTCCACCTCAGTGACACTGCTGGGATAGGAATAATGCCCCAACCGAATAACCCCTGCTCTGTGGTGCTACTATTGGGGTTCTGACCATTAGAACAGAGTAAAGGGGACGTACACAGTATGTACTGTAGAACAAACAGATGGACTACAGTCTGGAATTGGAGAACTACAAAGTCCATCTTTATATTAATTAAAACTGAGAAGATGGACTTTTGTAGTTCTCCAATTCCAGACTGTAGTCCATCTGTTTGTTCTACAGTACATACTGTGTACGTCCCCTTTACTCTGTTCTAATGGTCAGAACCCCAATGGTACCACCTCAGTGACTCTGCTGGGATAGGAATAATGCACCAACCAAATAACCCCTGCTCTGTGGGGGTACCATTGGGGTTCTGACCATTAGAACAGAGTAAAGGGGACGTACACAGTATGTACTGTAGAACAAACAGATGGACTACAGTCTGGAATTGAAGAACTACAAAGTCCATCTTTACAGGAAGCGGAATTGAGAACGTGGACAATAAGTGGAGAAGAACGGGGTCACTGGTCTTGTAAATCATAAATAAATAATATATTGATTATTATAAATATCTCTAACTGAGGACCTCATGGTGGCTTAGTGGTTAGCATGTTCTCTCAGTGCTAGGGATTCCCGGTTCGAATCCACATCTGGGTGGAGTTTCCATGTTCTCGCCGTGTCCACGTGGGTTTCCTCCGGGTTCTCCGGTTTCCTCCCACAGTCCAAAAACAAGGATCAAAGTCATTTGAGTTCTCCAAATTGCCCCATATAGAGTGTGTGTGTGAGTGAGTGTGTGTCCAGCGATAGATTGACACCCTGTCCTGGGTGTATCTGCCCAGCGCCCGAAATTTTCTCCCCTGGATGGACATGGGGAACCCCCCCGCGACCCTAATAGAGGATAAAGCGGAAGATAATGAATGAATGAATCTCTAACTGAATGTAATTTCTGCAAACTACTGAATTTAATACTCTCCTTAGAGGACGAGGTGAACCTAAACATCGTTCAGCAAATGTTTAGATGGGTAAAAAATCAAACCCTAAACCTTCAAATAAAATTAGTATCCAAAAGAAAAACCAAGTAACTGATTGCTCTACCAACTGAAAGAGGTTTTCCCAGTAGTCCTGAGTCATGAGTCTAAAGAGTGCAAGGAAGGCCCAGCCGAAGTTGTCGTAGCTCGTATAACCATAATTTGGGTTGCGTCCAGCTTTCATACACGTGAATCCTTCAGGGCACCTTCTGCCAACACAGAACAAGTAAAGTTTTAATATAGACTAATTATTGTATCATTATGAGCTGATTATTCAGGGTTATGCTTTGATTTATCACTTTATCAGCTTTACCCAGCATCCGATCCATTGCCACACAGTAAGGCATCCAAGCTGCCTTCAAGAAAGTACTGGTTGTCTGAAAAAACGAAGACCAAACCCAAGTTTTCGACCAAAAATGATATTGATTTCTATTTTTAAAAACGTGCATAACAGCAAACAGTAAAAAAAAAAGCAAAAGGTATGAACACTCAGTAACCAAACTGTTCTTTCTCTCCTGCAGGCACCTTCATTGTCAATGTACGCTTTGAAGTCGAACGTGCTGTTGGTGGAGGTCAGATTGGAAGCCAGAGTGTCGTTGTATTCGTCCAGTGGGCTGCCTGATATCGGCCAGCGGATGCACTTGTGCCGCAGGTTCCCCATGAACAGCTGGAGGCCAATGAGGGCAAATACAGCCAGGGCAAAAGTGGTCAGGATCATTACATCCACCATCTTTTTGACGGACTGTATCAAAGCTCCAACTATAGTTTTCAAACCTGAAGAGAAGATTCAAACAAGGGAAAAAAATAAAAAATAAAAATAAATATATAATATATATATATATATCCTTCATTCATTAATTATCTCCCACTTTATCCTCTATTAGGGTCGCGGTGGGGTTCCCCATGCCCATCCAGGGGAGAACGTCTCGGGCACTGGGCAGATAGACCCAGGACAGGGCGCCAGTCCATCGCCGGGCACACACTCACCCACACACACACACACTCTATATGGGGCAATTTGGAGAATTCAATTGACTTGATCCATATTTTTGGACTGTGGGAGGAAACCGGAGAACCCGGAGGAAACCCACGCAGACACGGGGAGAACATGGAAACTCCACCCAGATTGGGATTCGAACCGGGAATCCCTAACGCTGAGAGGAGAACATGCCAACCACTAAGCCACCGTGCCGCCTATATTTATATATTATTATTATTATTATTATTATTATTTTAAATAATTTTTTTTAAAGTCACCCCTATATCATCCATCCATCCATTATCGTCCACTTTCTTCTCTATTAGGGGTGGGGTTCCCCATGTCCATCCAGGGGAGAACGTTTTGGGCGCTGGACAGATACACCCAGGACAGGACGCCAATCTATCGCTGGACACACACTCACTCACACAGACACACACTATATGGGGCAATTTGGAGAACTCAATTGACTTGATCCATGTTTTTGGACTGTGGGAGGAAACCGGAGAACCCGGAGGAAACCCACGCGGACACGGGGAGAACATGGAAACTCCATCCAGATGGGGATTCGAACCGGGAATCCCTAGAGCTGAGAGGAGAACATGCTAACCCTTACTTTATCCTGTTTCTTATTTTATTCAATAATGATAAAGAACAAACTTTTGTAATTTCATTTTTTTATTTTTATTGGTGTATATTTTAATTAATTAATGTATTGTCATGGATATATGATACATATATGATACACACACATACATACACACACACACACACACACACACACACACACACATATACGTGAAGTATGAAATTTAGTAGAAAACAGGCAATTTATCCATAGAAAACTAAATTAATTAATTACCACTAATTAGTTAATTAATGGGGCTAATGGTTAGCACGTTCACCACTCAGCGCTAAGGATTCCTGGTTCGAATCCCAATCTGGGTGGAGTTTTCATGTTCTCCCGTGTCCACGTGGGTTTCCTCCGGGTTCTCCGGTTTCCTCCCACAGTCCAAAAACATGGATCAAGGTTAATTGAATTCTCCAAATTGCCCCATATAGAGTGTGTGTGTGTGTGTGTGTGAGTGTGTCCAGCGATAGATTGGCGCCCTGTCCTGGATGTATCTGCCCAGCGCCTGAAACCTTCAGGGAGTGAAAGTCACAGAACATGTGGACAGACGACAAGATATAATTTCTGAAGTAAATGAAATACAAAGAAACAAAAACGTACCAGGAATAACAGTGATAGTTTTGAGGGCTCTAAGAACACGGAACGTCCTGAGTGCTGACACATTGCCGAGGTCAACAAACTCTGTGATGTACCTGCAACAGAATTAGACAAATACTGGTTTTAGCAGAAATACTGTATTATTTACTCATTACACACTTTAATCATTACATCTAATGGTTTCTACACTTTGTTATTATCTCAGCTCCACATCTCGTTTGCTATACTAAGGGACGGGGGGTGGGGGGGTTGGTAGGACAGATATACAGAGAGAATGTTTCGGGTGCTGGGCAGATATTCCCAGGACAGGACGTCAATCTATTGCTGAACACACTCATATAAATATACACATATAAATATATATGTCACACAAGTCCACCTGGATATAAACGCGGCTGCGCAAATACAGCGCAGAGCCGCGGCGCTCTAACGCGCAGAAGGGAGCCAGGCACGCAGGTGGTACGAATAAAGATTATTTATTTACGGTGCTTAAAACACCAAACACACAGGTAAGAAGGACAGTGTAACATAAAACGAAGACGCGCACGGAAGACATGAAACCCCGGAACTAAATACCTAGACATATCCCACCACGTGCACAAAACCACCCAATGAACCCGCGAAGCTAATTAACTAAAATACCCACACGAGACAGCTAATCAACTAAACACAGGAACACAAACACAGAACCCAAACACAAACAAACGCCGAGAAACGGGTGCCCTATATATATATATATATATATATATATATATATATATACATATATATATATATATATATATATATATATATATATATATATATTAGGGTCACGGTGGGGTTCCCCATGCCCATCCAGGGGAGAACGTCTCGGGCGCTGGGCAGATACACCCAGGACAGGGCGCCAATCCATCGCTGGGCACACACTCACTCACACAGAGACACACTATCTGGGGCAATTTTGTGAATTCAATTGATTGATCCATGTTTTTGGACAGTAGGAGGAAACCGGAGAACCCGGAGGAAACCCACGCAGACACGGGGAGAACATGGAAACTCCACCCAGATGGGGATTCAACCGGGAATCCCTAGTGCTGAGAGGAGAACGTGCTAACCACTAAGCCACCGTGCCGCCATATATATATATATATATATGTTCAGTTGAATTGGCAGTAAACGTAAAGACACTTTGTGTCACACTATAAAACACAATCTGTCTGTTCATTCCTGAAGCGATGTGTAACCGGTTGCTTTGGACATTTGTAACAAATACATGAGACAGCAAGGCGCTAAAGTCATTAATGCAGCCATGCAGCCTGATCCGCCTGGGATGGTTCGTTCTCGAACCCGAGTGCCTGCCTCCCACCAATCGGCTGAATCGACACAAGGCGACGAGCCCACCGCTAATATAATAACTTCTGAAAAAGTGTGCCATTCCTCTTCATTTCTTCAGCAGTCACGCCGATGCACTGAAACGTCCTGCCGCCGATGTAAACGATCCGTTTTAATGAGCGCTATATATAGACGTGTCCACCATCTGTCAAATGGCGGCATTAGCTAAGTGTTATTGAGAAGGTGCCTGAAGAGCATAACTGCAGATTAAGGGAATTCAGCAATAAATAAATAATAATAATAATAAAGAAATACATCACCTTTTATTATATTATTATTATTATCTATTATTTATCATTATATCCAAAGATTTCAAGTATAATAACGTGGAGTTTAACATTGAGGGATGCATGGGACATAGGGTCATCACCACCCGAGATCTGGAACACCTTTCCACTAATTCCAGAGTGAATTAAATTTAAATGTGTCAGAAGCTCAGGTTTAAAAACACTGATTAAATACTCACGCCATGCTGATCACCATGAAATCCAGCCAATTCCATGGATCACGAAGGAATGTAAAAGATCCAAGACAGAAGCCTCTTGACAACACTTTGACTGTTGCTTCAAAAGTATATATACCAGTAAAGACATATCTAAAGACAATACAGAAATAATGGAAAGAACTGATATGGCAGATTGAGACATATAAGAACAGTATAATAATACAATTATATACTTATCTGATCATTTATATATATATTAGTAGGTACACCTCGGTTCTACACTCACTATGTGTCTTTTCAGTTCCACTGATCTCATAGATGGACTTTGTAGTCCTACAGATACATTCTGTAGTCCATTTGTTTCTCTACATACTTTGTCAGTTTTCTTTAGTATGTTCTCTGATGATCAGGACCCCCACAGAGGAGGTATTAGGGTGGTGGATGGTTCTCAGTACTGCAGTGATACTGATATGGTGATGGTGTGTTAGTGTGTGTTGTGCTGGTATATGAGTGGATCAGACACAGACAGAGAACAGTACACCGAACAGAACATACCACTCGTACCATCATCCACCACCCTAATAATACCTGCTCTGTGGGGATGGAATAGTAGAACTTAGAACTTCCATCTACATGATCAGTGATGTGTGTATACTGTATATATATATACAGTATATTCATTCATTCATTCATTCATTATCTCCCGCTTTATCCTCTATTAGGGTCGCGGGGGGGGTTCTCCATGCCCATCCAGGGGAGAACGTTTCGGGCGCTGGGCAGATACACCCAGTACAGGACGCCAATCTATCACTGGACACACACTCACTCACACAGACACACTCTATATGGGGCAATTTGGAGAATTCAATAGACTTGATCCATGTTTTTGGACTGTGGGAGGAAACCGGAGAACCCGGAGGAAACCCACATGGACACGGGGAGAACATGGAAACTCCACCCAGATGGGGATTCGAACCGGGAATCCCTAGAGCTGAGAGGAGAACATGCTAACCACTAAGCCACTGTGCCGCGGCCCACCAACCATCCATCCATTATCTTCCGCTTTATCATCTACTAGGGTCGCGGGAGGGTTCCCACAGACACACTCTATATGGGGCAATTTTGAGAACTCAATTGACTTGATCCATGTTTTTGGACTGTGGGAGGAAACCGGAGAACCCGGAGGAAACCCACATGGACACAGGGAGAACATGGAAACTCCACCCAGATTGGGAATCGAATGGGGAATCCCTAGCGCTGAGAGGAGAACATGCTAACCACTAAGTCACTGTGCCGTCCTCAATAAAGTATTACATTTACATTTGGTTATTTAGCAGACGCTTTTATCCAAAGCGACTTACAATTATTCCAGGTTGGTTTTGGGGTCAGAACACAGGGTTGATACCGCACACCTGAGGCAATAAGGGTTAAGGGTCTCGCTCAAGGACCCTCATTGGTAACTTCAGTACATCTGGGACAGTAGACCTGGGATTTGAACCCACCACCTTCAGATTGATAGCCCAACACCCTAACCACTGAGCTACCACACCCATGTAGATATCATCTATCATCTATCATCTATCTAATAAGTAAATAAGTAAAGCATCTATAATAGTGGTTAGCATGTTCTCCTCTCAGCGCTAGGGATTCCCGGTTCGAATCCCCATCTGGGTGGAGTTTCCATGTTCTCCCCATGTCTGCGTGGGTTTCCTCCGGGTTCTCCGGTTTCCGCCCACAGTCCAAAAACATGGATCAAGTCAATTGAGTTCTCCAAATTGCCCCACGTAGCCAGTCTATCACTTACACACACACACACACACACACACACACTCTATATGGGGCAATTTAGCTATGGTTGGATGGGCATAATAAGATAATGGCTGGATGGGTGGTTTTCCAATTTTTAAATCTGGGTCACGGCGGCCCGGTGGTTTAGTGGTCAGCACGTTCACCTCTCAGCGCTAGGGATTCCTGGTTCGAATCCCCATCTGGGTGGAGTTTCCATGTTCTCCCCGTGTCTGCGTGGGTTTCCTCCGGGTTCTCCGGTTTCCTCCCACAGTCCAAAAACATGGAGCAAGTCAAGTGAGTTCTCAAAATTGCCCCATATAGTGTGTGTGTGTGAGTGAGTGTGTGCCCAGCGATGGATTGGCGCCCTGTCCTGGGTGTATCTGCCCAGCGCCCGAGAAGTTCTCCCCTGGATGGGCATGGGGAACCCCACCGCGACCCTAATAGAGGATAAAGCGGGAGATAATGAATGAATGAATGATTTATAATAGATTACATTTACTTTCATATTATGGACTGTTATGAATTCTTTGAATTTCTTTCTTTTGAAAGCATGAAGATGTAACACTTACTCCACAGTTTTACTCCAGGCTGGAGGGTTGCTCATCGTCATAAACACACAGTTGGAGAGAATGGTAATCATGATGAACATGCTAAATAACTTAATATACAGTCAAGGAAAATATTAAATGATGTTAACAGCATTCAAAAATCCCCACAAACACATTCAAACAGTAACACACATAATACCACACACTTCATTAACACTTCATTAACACACATAATACCACACACTTCATTAACACTTCATTAACACACATAATACCACACACTTCATTAACACACATAATACCACACACTTCATTAAGTATGATGACCCCACACAATGACCCAAATACCATGTTTTTTATAGATATGATTAAAAAAAAACAATTTTCTGACCAATTTGTTCTTGTACACGACAGAAAAATGATTTGTAATTAAATATTACTTTGTTGCCCAGCGATGGATTGGCGCCCTGTCCTGGGTCTATCTGCCCAGCGCCCGAAACGTTCTCCCCTGGATGGGCATGGGGAACCCCACCGCGACCCTACTTGAGGATAAAGCGGGATGAATGAATGAATGAATATTACTTTGTTAAGTAATGAATCCAGTATTTATTATTATAAACACATTCATAAAGCTTTATAACGTATACATAATGCTTCATAACCCTTGTTATAAGCCTCTGCTTTTTGACTCCTGAAGAGTTATCAGAATATGCCATAAGGTTTTATAATCCAATGTGACATTCATTCATTCATTCATTATCTCCCGCTTTATCCTCTACTAGGGTCGTGGGGGGGGGGGGGGGGTTCCCCATGCCCATCCAGGGGAGAACGTCTCGGGCGCTGGGCAGATACAGCCAGGACAGGGTGCCTATCCATCGCTGGGCACACACTCACTCACTCAAACACACTCTATATGGGGCAATTTTTGAGAATTCAATGGACTTGATCCATGTTTTTGGACTGTGGGAGGAAACCGGAGAACCCGGAGGAAACCCACGCAGACACGGGGAGAACATGGAAACTCCACCCAGATGGGGAATCGAACCGGGAATCCCTAGCGCTGAGAGGAGAACATGCTCACCACTAAGTCACCATGCTGCCTGATTATGAACATACTGTACATATATGTAAATGAACAAAGGTGTTAATTATGACGAGTGTTATAAAGGGTTACGAATACTTCATAAAGCTTTATGAATGTCCTTATAATACATTATGAATATCGGATTAATGGAAAGTCCTATCTCTTGGGCATGTCTGTGTCATTTAAAGGGTTAACTTTTGGCGGCCCAGTGGCATGGTGGAGTTTCCACGTTCTCCCTGTGTCTGTAAATATCCAATATAAAATATGGGTTCAAGGTGAAGTGAAGGCTCTAAATTGCCCTTATGTCTGTGCGCGTGAGTGAAAGCCCAGTGATGGATTGGCGCCCTCTCCTGGGTGTGTCTGCCCAGTGTGCAAAACGTTCCCTCCAACAACATTTGGGGAACCCACCAGATGAGATGAGATGATTCATGTTGTAATTCTTAGATATGGATAGAATCCACATGTTCCGTCAGTCTGGAGTTCATGTTCACAGCAATGGGGCAATTTTGTATCTCATCTGCTTTATTATCATTTGCTTATTTCTAAACTTGATTCACAGGGGGGTTCCTCGTGCCCATCCAGGGGAGAACGTAATGGGCACTTGGCATATACTTCCAGGACAGGGGAACACTCTCCAGGACACACTCACTCACACAGACACTTACTGTATATAGGGGCAATTTAAAGCAGTCAATTCACCTTGAAGGGCGCCACGGTGGCTTAGTGGTTAGCATGTTCTCCTCTCAGCACTAGGGATTCCCGGTTCGAATCCTCATCTGGGTGGAGTTTCCATGTTCTCCGGGTTCTCCGATTTCCTCCCACAGTCCAAAAACACGGATCAAATCAATTGAGTTCTCCAAATTGCCCCATGGAGCCAGTCTATCACTTACACACACACACACACACACACACACACACACACACACACACTCTATATGGGGCAATTTAGCTAGAGCAGCCAATTCACCTTGAATCCATGTTTTTCTACTGTGGGAGGAAACCTGGACAAACCCCACAGAGACAGTCTATTACTCGCACAGGCACACACATACACATGGGGCAATTTAGCTAAAGCAGCCAATTCACCTTGAATCAATGGTTTTCCCTGTGGGAGGAAACCTGGACAAACCCCATGGAGCCAGACACACACACACACACACACACACACACTCTCTATATAGGGCAATTTAGCAAGAGCAGCCAATTCACCTTGAATCCATGTTTTTCTACTGGGGGAGGAAACCTGGACAAACCCCACGGTGCCAGTCTATCACTTAAACACACACACACACACATACACACACACTCTATATGGGGCAATTTAGCAAGAGCAGCCAATTCACCTTGAATCCATATTTTTCTACTGTGGGAGGAAACCTGAACAAACCCCACGGAGCCAGTCTATCACTTAAACACACACACACACACACACACACACACACGCTATATGGGGCAATTTAGCTACAGCAGCCAATTCACCTTGAATCCATGTTTTTCTACTGGGGGAGGAAACCTAAACAAACCCCACAGAGCCAGTCTATCACTCGCACCCACACACACACACACACACACACACACACATACACACTCAATATGGGGCAATTTAGCTAGAGCAACAAATTCACCTTGAATCCATGTTTTTCTACTGGGGGAGGAAACCTGGACAAACCCCACGGAGCCAGTCTATCACTCGCACCCACACACACACACACACACACACACACACACACACACACACACACACACATACACACTCAATATGGGGCAATTTAGCTAGAGCAACAAATTCACCTTGAATCAATGTTTTTCCACTGTGGGAGGAAACCTGGACAAACCCCACGGAGCCAGTCTATCACTCACACCCACACTCACACACACACACACACACACACACACACACACACACACACACTCTATATAGGGCAATTTAGCAAGAGCAGCCAATTCACCTTGAATCCATGTTTTTCCACTGTGGGAGGAAACCTGGACAAACCCCACGGAGCCAGTCTATCACTCACACCCACACTCACACAGACACACACACACACACACACACACACACACACACACACACACACACTCTATATAGGGCAATTTAGCAAGAGCAGCCAATTCACCTTGAATCCATGTTTTTCTACTGGGGGAGGAAACCTGGACAAACCCCACGGAGCCAGTTTATCACACACACACACACACACACTCTATATGGGGCAATTTAGCAAGAGCAGCCAATTCACCTTGAATCCATGTTTTTCTACTGGGGGAGGAAACCTGGACAAACCCCACGGAGCCAGTCTATCACTCACACACACACCCACACACATACACACTCAATATGGGGCAATTTAGCTAGAGCAGCAAATTCACCTTGAATCCATGTTTTTCCACTGTGGGAGGAAACCTGGACAAACCCCACGGAGTCAGTCTATCACTCACACAGACACACACATACACATGGGGCAATTTAGCAAGAGCAGCCAATTCACCTTGAATCCATGTTTTTCTACTGGGGGAGGAAACCTGAACAAACCCCACGGAGCCAGTCTATCACACACACACACACACACACACACACCCTCTATATGGGGCAATTTAGCTACAGCAGCCAATTCACCTTGAATCCATGTTTTTCTACTGTGGGAGGAAACCTGGACAAACCCCACCGAGCCGGTCTATCACTCACACACACACACACACACACACACACAAACACACACACACACACACACACACACACACACATAGACACTCAATATGGGGCAATTTAGCTAGAGCAACAAATTCACCTTGAATCAATGTTTTTCCACTGTGGGAGGAAACCTGGACAAACCCCACGGAGCCAGTCTATCACTCACACCCACACACACACATACACACTCAATATGGGGCAATTTAGCTAGAGCAACAAATTCACCTTGAATCAATGTTTTTCCACTGTGGGAGGAAACCTGGACAAACCCCACGGAGCCAGTTTATCACTCGCACAGACACACACATACACATGGGGCAATTTAGCTAGAGCAGACAATTTACCTTGAATCCATGTTTTTCTACTGTGGGAGGAAACCTGGACAAACCCCACGGAGCCAGTCTATCACTCACACCCACACTCACACACACACACACATATACACACTCTATATGGGGCAATTTAGCTAGAGCAGCCAATTTACATTGAATCCATGTTTTTCTACTGTGGGAGTCTATCACTCACACCCACACTCACACACACACACACACACACACACACACACACACACTCTATATGGGGCAATTTAGCTAGAGCAGCCAATTTGAATCATTGAATCCATGTTTTTGAAGCCACCATGCCCCTTGATTATCTAATTATCATTTTTTAATTGTGTTAGTAACGTATTTGAGCAAAAAGGATATGAATGTATGAGAATTCTTATGGCTCCTCGTCTGATGAGGTGAAACGGGCTGAGAATGTAGCAGGCTGGTTCGGCGTTGAACCTGTAGATTGTGTTTCCTTTGCTAATCACAATGAAAGTCTGCAAATGACAAATCAAAAGAAATAAAAGCATGATGAAGAGAAGGTCTGCAGGCCTCAGGCTTTGGTTTATCGTCAGGTGGTTTTACGACTGACTTTTTGAGTTTTGTAGAAGGGATCCAGGTCCTCCAGCGGGGTGTTGAGCAGCTCCACCGGTGGGTCGCCGTAGATCATGGGAAGAGGCTTCCCAGCCTCCAAGTCGCCGCTCGGCGCCGCCGTCTCCGGCTCCGGCTCCGGCTCCTCCCCCTCTACTTCCTTCCGCCGCTTCTTTTCGACGAGCCTCTCGATCTCTGCCAGCGACTCTGGGGTGAAGCGCTTGAACACTTCGGTGCCTGTGGGGGAGACCAAGCATTCCATCTTCGCATCGCGGAGAGATACCACCTCACCGGGGAATCTCTAGCTTCAGCTGCGAAAAGAGAAGACGGGCTTAACATCCAACCCAATTTGCAAGGAATTAATGTCAATTGAGTTCTCCAAATTGCCCCATATAGAGTGTGTGTGAGTGAGTGAGTGAGTGAGTGAGTGAGTGTGTGCCCAGCGATAGATTGGCGTCCTGTCCTGGGTGTATCTGCCCAGCCCCCGAAACGTTCTCCCCTGGATGGGCATAATAAGATAATGGCTGGATGGATGGTTTTCCAATTTTTAAATCTGGGTCACGGCAGCACGGTGGCTTAGTGGTTGGCATGTTCTTCTCTCAGCTCTAGGGATTTCCGGTTCGAATCCCCATCTGGGTGGAGTTTCCATGTTCTCCCCTTGTCTTCGTGGGTTTCCTCCGGGTTCTCCGGTTTCCTCCCACAGTCCAAAAACATGGATCAAGTCAATTGAATTCTCAAAATTGCCCCATATAGAGTGTGTGTGTGTGTGAGTGAGTTTGTGTCCAGTGATAGATTGGCGTCCTGTCCTGGGTGTATCTGCCCAGCGCCCGAAACGTTCTCCCCTGGATGGGCATGGGGAACCCCCCGCGACCCTAATAGAGGATAAAGCGGAAGATAATGGATGAATTAATGACTAATAGACATATCATCGTTACACACTGATCCAGAACCCTGCGGCCTGCCCGGTGCGACCCATGTGAGCCCATGTTCCTGCATTCAGTACAAGGTTCTGTCTCTGGCCTACAGGACATTTTCTGAATCGGCATCATTCTGTCTACAACTCTATTTTCCGGCGGCCTGCTGACTGCAGCATCATTCTCACCGTGGTGCCATTCCTCCCTAGCGGAAGATAATGGATGGATGGATGGTTTTCCAATTGTTAAATACGGGTCACAAGATCATCACACATGTCCTACTGCTGCCTGGACGCTCAAGACGGGTCAACATGACGCTCAGGAAGCAATTGGGATTGTGTGCCTTACTTGGTGGTACCTTGAATCGAACCGGCGACCTTTGTCCTGGGTGTATCTACCCAGCTCTTCATTCATGGTTCTGCCAAATCACTATGATGATTACTGGACGAAACCTGGATTTCTATTGGACTGGCGATCCTGCAGGACGTTCTAAATTGACTTATATGGTTTTCCAATTGGTGCGGCACAGTGGCTTAGTGGTTGGCATGTTCTCCTCTCAGAGTTAGGGATACCCGGTTCGAATCCCATTCTGGGTGGACTTTCCATGTTCCCGCCGTGTCCACGTGGGTTTCTTCCGGGTTCTCCGGTTTCCTCCCACAGTCCAGAAACATGGATCAAGTCAATTGAATTCTCCAAATTGCCCCATATTGAGTGTGTCTGTCTGAGGGAGTGTGTGCACAGTGATAGATTGGCGTCCTGTCCTGGGTGTATCTGCCCAGCGCCCGAAACGTTCTCCCCTGGATGGGCATGTGTGTGTGTGTGTGTGTGTGTGTGTGTGTGTGTGTGTGTGTGTGTGTGTGTAGGGGGGGTTCCCACTGATGGATAGGTGCCCTGTCCTCGGTGTATCTGCCAAGCACCTGAAACGTTTTCCCCGGGCTGGGCAGGGAGTCAAAAATAAGAAAGTGTGTGGCATTAATCCAACAGATGTGTTCATTCATTCATTATGTTCTGCTTAATAATCTAACAAGTTTGTTGGGGGGGAGGGGGGTTCCCCATGCCCATCCAGAGGAGAACGTTTCGAGCGCTGGGTAGATACACTCAGGACAGGGTGCCAATCTATCACTGGGGACACACTCACTCACACAGGCACACTCTATATGGGGCAATTTGGAGAACTCAATTGACTTGATCCATGTTTTTGGACTGTGGGAGGAAACCAGAGAACCGGGAGGAAACCCACGCGGACACGGGGTGAACATGGAAACTCCACCCAGATGGGGATTCGAACCGGGAATCCCTAGTGCTGAGAGGAGAACATGCCAACCATTAAGCCACCGTGCCGCCCTGCCTTGATTCAGTTTAATGGAATGTTAATTGCAAAACTGTAAAACCAAATTCATAGTTGTTATTAAAAAATTTTTTTATTAAAAACAATTATTGTTTTTATTATTATTGTAATTATATTTGGCAACAATAAGGGCGGCACGTTGGCTTAGTGGTTGGCATGTTCTCCTCTCAGCACTAGGGATTCCCGGTTCGAATCCCAATCTGGGTGGAGTTTCCATGTTCTCCCCGTGTCTGCGTGGGTTTCCTCCGGGTTCTCCGGTTTCCTCCCACAGTCCAAAAACATGGATCAAGGTCAATTGAAATCTCCAAAATTGCCCCATATAGAGTGTGTCTGTGTGAGTGAGTGTGTGTCCAGTGATAGATTGGCGCCCTGTCCTGGGTGTATCTGCCCAGCGCCCGAAACGTTCTCCCCTGGATGGGCATGGGGAACCCCACCCCCCCATGACCCTAGTAGAGGATAAAGCGGAAGATGATGGATGGACCCAAGATAATGATTTTTTTTATATACAATAGACATAGGGGCGGCTCAGTCACATAGTGGTTGGCATGTTCTCCTCTCAGCACTAGGGATTCCCGGTTCGAATCCCAATCTGGGTGGAGTTTCCATGTTCTCCCCATATCCTCGTGGGTTTCCTCCGGGTTCTCCGGTTTCCTCCCACAGTCCAAAAACATGGATCAAGGTCAATTGAGTTCTCCAAAATTGCCCCATATAGAGTGTGTTTATGCGCGTGTTGGTGTGAGTGAGTGTGTACAGTGATAGATTGGCGCCCTGTCCTGGGTGTATCTGCCCAGCGCCCGAAACGTTCTCCCCTGGATGGGCATGGGGAACCCCCCCGCGACCCTAATAGAGGATAAAGCGGAAGATAATGGATGAATTAATGAATAATAGACATATCATCGTTACACACTCTGCCTGGTCAGCTGATCCAGAACCCTGCGGCCTGCCCGGTGCGACCCATGTGAGCCCATGTTCCTGCATTCAGTACAAGGTTCTGTCTCTGGCCTACAGGACATTTTCTGAATCTGCATCATTCTGTCTACAACTCTATTTTCCGGCGGCCTGCTGACTGCAGCATCATTTCTCCCTCCATACCTGTCAGCACTGCTAAATGGTGGAACGATCTCCCTTCCTCTGTCTGCAGACTCTTCAGCACATCCACTCTGTTATTTCCTTTGTTTTAAAAGTCGAATGAAAACGATCAGTTCTAAAGTTGTTTACACAGGAGAACTCAGGTTCTAACATTATTATAAGAGTTGTAGAAATCCTCTGACATCGCATGCTGTGTTTACACTCTGTATGCTCCTGACATCTATGTTTTAGATTTAAGAGCAAACAGGGGGCAGTTCTATGCTGATGGTTAAGGTCTCCGGTTCGATTCCCGGTCCCATCGAGTACCATGGCTGAAGTGCCCTTGAGCAAGTCACCTAACCCCACTTGCACCCCGGGTGCCGTTTACAGGGCCACCCACTGCTCCAGATATGTGTGCTCACTTCACTCAGTGTGTATGTGTGTATGTATATGTGTATATGTATATGTGTATATGTGTATATGTGTATATGTATATGTGTATATGTATATATGTGTGTGTGTGTGTGTGTGTGTTTCATTGCACAGTACACAAAATATGTAAGCACAGTAGCTTTAAAATGTGTATGTCTGTGTGTGTATGTTTACTGTATGTGTATATGTGTATTTATGTGTATATGTGTGTTTATGTGTATTTATGTGTGTATTTGTTTGTGTGTGTGTGTGTGTGTGTGTGTGTGTGTGTGTGTGTGTGTGTGTGTGTGTGTGTGTGATTCACTGCACGGACACAAAATCCTCTGTATGTAAGCACAGTAGTAAAAATGTGTATGTCTGTGTGTGTATGTTTATGTGTATATGTGTATTTATGTGTATGTGTGTATGTATGTATGTATGTGTGTGTGTATGTTTCATTGCACAGTACACAAAATCTGTAAGCACAGTAGCTTTAAAATGTGTATGTCTGTGTGTATATGTTTACTGTATGTGTATATGTGTTTTTATGTGTATATGTGTATTTATGTTTATATGTGTATTTATGTGTGTGTGTGTATGTGTGTGTGAGTGTGTGTGATTCACTGCACGGACACAATATCCTCTGTATGTAAGCACAGTAGCTTAAAAATGTGTATGTTTATGTGTACATATCTATGTATGTGCATATGTGTATTTATGTGTATGTGTGTCTGTGAGTGTATATGTGTATGTGTGTGTGTTTCATTGCACAGTACACAAAATATGTAAGCACAGTAGCTTTAAAATGTGTATGTCTGTGTGTGTATGTTTATGTGTATATGTGTATGTATGTGTATATGTGTGTGTATGTGTATTTATGCGTGTGTGTGTGTGTGTGTGTGTGTGTGTGTGTGTGTGTGTGTGTGATTCACTGCACGGACACAAAATCCACTGTATGTAAGCACAGTAGCTTAAAAATGTGTATGTCTGTGTGTGTATGTTTATGTGTACATGTGTATTTATGTGTATATGTGTATTTATGTGTGTATTTTATATGTGTGTGTAGGTGTGTGTGTGTGTGTGTGATTCACTGCACGGACACAAAATCCTCTGTATGTAAGCACAGTAGCTTAAAAATGTGTATATCTGTGTGTGTGTCTGTGAGTGTATATGTGTATTTATGTGTACTGTATGTGTGTCTGTGAGTGCATTTGTATTTGTGTATGTGTATGTGTGTGTGTGTGTGTGTGTGTGTGTGATTCACTGTATGGACATAAAATCCACTGTATGAAAGCACAGTAGCTTAAAAATTTGTACGTCTGTGTGTCTTTATGTATATATTTGTATTTATGTGTCTCTGTGAATGTATATGTGTATTTATGTGTCTCTGTGAGTGTATATGAGTATTTATGTGTATATGTGTATTTATGTGTATGTGTATATGTGTATTTATGTGTATATGTGTACTTACAGTATGTGTCTCTGTGAGTGTATATGTGTATTTATGTGTATATGAGTATTTATGTGTATTTATGTGTATTTATGTGTATATGTGCACTTATGTGTCTCTGTGAGTGTATATGTGTATTTATGTGTCTCTGTGAGTGTATATGTGTATTTATGTGTATATGAGTATTTATGTGTATTTATGTGTATATGAGTATTTATGTGTATTTATGTGTATATGTGTACTTATGTGTCTCTGTGAGTGTATATGTGTATTTATGTGTATATATGTGTATTTATGTGTATATGTGTATTTATGTGTCTCTGTGAGTGTATATGTGTATTTATGTGTATATATGTGTATTTATGTGTATATATGTGTATTTATGTGTATATGTGTATTTATGTGTCTCTGTGAGTGTATATGTGTATTTATGTGTATATGAGTATTTATGTGTATTTATGTGTATTTATGTGTATATGTGCACTTATGTGTCTCTGTGAGTGTATATGTGTATTTATGTGTATATGAGTATTTATGTGTCTCTGTGAGTGTATATGTGTATTTATGTGTATATGAGTATTTATGTGTATATGTGTATTTATGTGTATTTATGTGTATATGTGTATTTATGTGTATTTATGTGTATATGTGTACTTATGTGTCTCTGTGAGTGTATATGTGTATTTATGTGTATATATGTGTATTTATGTGTCTCTGTGAGTGTATATGTGTCTGTGAGTGTATATGTGTATTTATGTGTATGTGTGTCTGTGAGTGTATTTGTATTTGTGCATGTGTGTGTGTGTGTGTGTGTGTGTGTGTGTGTGTGTGTGTGTGTGATTCACTGCATGGACACAAAATCCTCTGTATATAAGCACAGTAGCTTAAAAATAAGGCTCACAAGACAAATGAAGAAATAAAAAAAAAGTCACGCAGTGTAATCTTGCGATTTTCAGGTTCCACGATGCAGAATATTGAATTAAGAAATGTCAGTTTAGAAAATAGAATGAATCCTCCACAGTGAAGAAACCACAAAGCTACAATTCAAATCTAAAAACAAAAGCACAAAACAAGTGTAGTTAAATCTCCACATCACTGAACCCCGTGCGATCCACAGCAGAATGTTTAGAACCAGTGAAAGGAACAAGCTGACATTACTGAAGAACATCATATTACTCCTAAACACATACCACTAAACACATCCAACCAGGGAGGCCAAGTGGAACAGGGCTGCCCACTGCTCCAGACATGTGTGCTCACTTCACTCAGTGTGTGTGTGTGTGTGTGTGTGTGTGTGTGTGTGTGTGTATCAGTGCATGGATGGGTTAAACGAGGAGGACAGATTCCTCTATGTGTAAATACATTAGGCAAATTAGTACTATATATATAATATATAAAGGCGGCACGGTGGCTTAGTGCTTAGCACGTTCTCCTCTCAGCACTAGGGATTCCCGGTTTGAAACCCAATCTGGGTGGAGTTTCCATGTTCTCCCCGTGTCTGCGTGGGTTTCCTCCGGGTTCTCCGGTTTCCTCCCACAGTCCAAAAACATGGATCAAGTCAATTGAGTTCTCCAAATTGCCCCATATAGAGTGTGTATGTGAGTGTCTGTGTGAGTAAGTGTGTGCCCAGTGATAGATTGGTGCCTTGTCCTGGGTGTATCTGCCCAGCGCCCAAAATGTTCACCCCTGGATGGGCATGGGGAACCCCCCCGAGACCCTAATATAGGATAAATTGGAAGAAAATGGATGGATGGATATATATATATATATATATATATATATATATATATATATATATATATATATATATATATATATATATATATATATATATATATATATATTAAAAATAATGTGTATGTGTGTGTGTGGATATATACAGGTCAAGGTTTAGCGACATCACAAGTCCCTGAAATCAATCAGCTAAGAACCTTTAAACTACAGGACAAGAATAATGCAGTTCGTTCTGTTATTTTTAACAGTTCCATTATTCATTCATTCATTCATTATCTCCCGCTTTATCCTCTATTAGGGTCGCGGTGGGGTTCCCCATGCCCATCCAGGGGAGAACGTCTCGGGTGCTGGGCAGATAGACCCAGGACAGGGCGCCAATCCATCACTGGGCACACACTCACTCACACAGACACACTCTATATGGGGCAATTTTTGAGAATTCAATTGACTTGATCCATGTTTTTGGACTGTGGGAGGCAACCGGAGAACCCGAAGGAAACCCACGTGGACACGGGGAGAACATGGAAACTCCACGCAGATGGGGAGTCGAACCGGGAATCCCTAGCGCTGAGAGGCGAACGTGCTGACCACTAAGCCACCGTGCCGCCCAGTTGCATTATATTATTTTGTTTTTATATATATATATATATATTCACAGATACAGTGCTGTACATAGTGCAAAAAAATTAATATAATAGGAATAAACAAAGATTAACTAAAAGCCTCTCTAAATAAAAACGTCTTAAGATATTTCTTTAAAGAGTCTGAGCAGCTCAGGGATAGAGGGAGACGTTCCAGAGCCTTGGGGCCGGCACCTGAAATGATCGGTCACCGATTTGGAAATGGGTACGAGGTACCACCAACAGCATTTGGTCTTTAGACCTCAAAGACCTCGATGGGCAAAGAGGATTCAAAGAGGACCATGAAGTGCTCTATAAGTTAAAACCAGAATTTTAAAATGGCTCCTCAAATGTCTAGAGAGGCCGGAACTGAAGTTATATGTGCTCTTCTGTGTGTCTTGTTCTCAGCCTGGCTGTATAACCAAGACACACAGGAGAACCGAACCAGAATATGGTTTATACCCACGGATGCTGGGTCCAAACGTAAATACACACTGTCCACACTCCGAACAATCTTTATTTTCTGTACCGTACTTCAGTCCAGAGACGGCACACAGATACGGTGGCCATCCAGCTGCCATGGACCATCACGCTACAGCGTCGAGTTACAGAAGCATGATGACTTTGCTCATTCCTCCCTCCCAACGATAAACAGGCCAGCGTGCCAACTGAACTCACCGTTTCTGCGCTGCCACATTAGATCTTACACAAAGATGTAAGCATGCCTACCGACCTGCCACCCAAATGTCCCACCCCAGCTACAAGTAACATTAAACTGTCTACAACCCCCACCCCCTCTCCCTGCGCTTGATCTGTCTTCCGCTGCCGTTTCAGAAAACCCTGCCAAAGATGATGGGTACTCACGCTCATTTTCCCACCACTATTAAGCTTCACCTCGCCATTTTGGGACAGCCATTAAAGAGGACGCTGATGAGGATTTCACAGCCGCTTTAATCCAGCCTGAGGCCCTCGTTTTCCCATCATCCCAAAATACAGAGCCTCATGTTAAGAAATGTAGAGCTTTTGAGACCGGCTATTAAATCTGCTGGTTATTAAAGGTTTTAACATTTCTGTCATCTATAGTTTACATAGGGTACCAGTCCAAAGTCTGTACACGCCCCCTTTTTCTTCATGTTCTCAGTTCCAATTCCTGTAAAGATGGACTTTGTAGTACCAGACTGCAGTCCATCTGATTGTTCTACAGTACATACTGTGTACATCCCCTTTACTCTGTTCTAATGGTCAGAACCCCAATAGTACCCCCACAGAGCAGGGGTTATTTGGTTGGTGCATTATTCCTATCTCAGCAGTGTCACTGAGTTGGAGGAATGAAACTACAGCAGTTCTCTAATGGTCAGAACCCCAATAGAACCATTTATAAGATAAACAACAGAACTTATAAGAGAAGGAGTAAGCCAGTGACTTTAATGGGTGTAGAGTACCCTCAGAAGTTTGGACACGCCTCCTTTTTGCTCCACTTTCTGTAAAGATGGACTTTGTAGTTCTCCGATTCCAGACTGTAGTCCATCTGTGTGTTCTACAGTACATAGTGTACGTCCCCTTTACTCTGTTCTAATGGTCAGAACCCCAATAGTACACAGAGCAGGGGTTATTTGGTTGGTGCATTATTCCTATCCCAGCAGTGTCACTGAGGTGGAGGAATGAAACTCCAGCAGCACTGCTGCACTAAAACCCCCTCACCACATCAGTGTCACTGCAGAACTGACAAGAAACAATCCACCACCCAAATGATACCTGTTCTGTCAATAGAGAACAGAGAACCAACAGGGGACTAACAACAACAAGAACACAGATGTTCTACAGTCTGTAATTATAAAACTACAAAGTCCATCTATATGATAAGTGGAGGAAATAGATAATGGAGCAAGAAGGGGGCGTGTCCAAACTTTTGACTGGTACTGTATATAAGCTATATATATGTGTGGGGGGGGCTGCACGGTGGTTTAGTGGTTCTCCTCACAGCACTAGGGATTCCGGGTTCGAGTCCCAATCTGGGTGGAGTTTCCATGTCCGCGTGGGTTTCCTCCGGGTTCTCCGGTTTCCTCCCACAGTCCAAAAACATGGATCAAGTCAATTGAGTTCTCCAAATTGCCCCATATAGAGTGTATCTGTGTGAGTGAGTGTGTGTCCAGTGATATATTGGCGCCCTGTCCTGGGTGTATCTGCCCAGCGCCCGAAACGTTCTCCCCTGGATGGGCATGGGGAACCCCCGCGACCCTAATAGAGGATAAAGCGGAAGATAATGGATGGATGGATGGATGGATGTGTGTGTGGGGGGGGTAAGGAATTCTAACAGGGTAAGGGCACTTATCACTTAATTACATGATAAATTTCAGGCGGTTAACTTTTTTTCAATTTTTTTTTCCTGAATAACGAATGCTGAGGGCATAGGAAAGATAACTGGTGCATCAGGTGTAGGTTCTGCTTATGATGTGTCAGTTGTGGTGTGAGTTGTGGTGTAATCCTAACCCTAGGGGCAGTCACGGGCTTGTGGTTAAGGGAGCAGCCTTGTGAGCTGAAGGTCCCCGGTTCGATTTCTGATCCTACCAAGTACCATGGCAGAAGTGCCCTTGGGGAAGGCACCTGACCCCAGTATACAGGGCTGCCCACCGCTCCGGGCACGTGTGCTCACTTCACCAGTGTGTGTGTGTGTGTGTGTGTGTGTGTGTGTGTGTGTGTGTGTGTGTGTGTGTGTGCACGGATGGGTTAAATGTGGAGGACAGATACCTCTGTGTGTAAGTACAGTAGGCAAAATAGATCACTTCATCACTTTATCACTTATTCATCCATTCATTATCTCCCGCTTTGTCCTCTATTAGGGTCGCGGGGGGGGGTGGGGGGGGTCCCCATGCCCATCCAGGGGAGAACGTCTCGGGCGCTGGGCAGATACACCCACGACAGGGCGCCAATCCATCGCTGGGCACACACTCACTCACACACACACACTCTATATGGGGCAATTTTGAGAATTCAGTTGACTTGATCCATGTTTTTGGACTGTGGGAGAAAACCGGAGAACCCGGAGGAAACCCACGCAGACACGGGGAGAACATGGAAACTCCACCCAGATGGGGATTCGAACCGAATCATTATCTTCCTCTACTAAGGTCACTGGGGTGGAAAAATGTTTCGGGCGCTGAGCAGACACACCCAGAACAGAGCACCAATACATCACTTGGTGCACACTTACTCACACACACACACACATACACACATACACACATACACACACACACACACACACACACACACACACACACAGAGACTCACACGGACTTACACATACCCACACACACATACACACCCACTCACTCACTCACTCACTCACTCACTCACTCACTCACTCACTCACTCACTCACTCACTCACTCACTCACTCACTCACTCACACACACACACACACACACACACACACACACACACACCCACTCACTCACCCACTCACTCACACACATACACATACACACACACACACACACACACACACACACAGACTCACACGGACTTACACATACCCACACACACATACACACCCACTCACTCACTCACTCACTCACTCACTCACTCACTCACTCACTCACTCACTCACTCACTCACTCACTCACTCACTCACTCACTCACACACACACACACACACACACACACACACACACACACACACACACACACACACACGCACACACACTGCACCAGGTTCTTTTAAAAAATATATTCAGTGAGGGGTGGCACGGTGGCTTAGTGGTTAGCATGTTCTCCTCTCAGCGCTAGGGATTCAGGTTCGAATCCCAATCTGGGAGGAGTTTCCATCTTCTCCCCGTGTCCGTGTGGGTTTTCTCCGGGTTCTCCGGTTTCCTCCCACAGTCCAAAAACATGGATGAAGTCAATTGAGTTCTCCAAATTGCCCCATATATAGTGTGTCTGTGTGAGTGAGTGTGTGCCCAGCATTAGATTGGCACCCTGTCCTGGGTCTACCTGCCCAGAGCCCAAAACGGTCTCCCCTGGATGGGCATGGGGAACCCCCCCCCCCCCCCCCCCGACCCTAGTAGAGGATAAAGTGGAAGATAATGGATGGATAGATACTCAGTGATGGAGATGATGTGTGTAACTGTCCACTGAAGTGAATCATCTCTGCATCATAACTCGACTGAACCAAGACGCTGCAGCGACATTCTTGTCAGCGCCGAACAACAAAAACAAAAACGTTCTGAAACAATATTGAAAATCTACAGATTTCCCCCAGATTACAAATCTACCATTTCCCCATGAGCGTTAAGCCTGTATCCTGTTGCTTATAAACCAGTCTGGATTACATCGTGGAGCAGATTATATATAATTTAGTTTTAAATAATCACATTAATATATCAAACCTTGTTTTTCTATTATAGGGTGTTTTAAATGGTGTTTAATACAAACAATAAGACACTCGAGATTCTGTATTATTGTGAATAAATCTATCCATCCATCCATTATCTTCCGCTTTATCCTCTACTAGGGTCGTGGGGGGGGGGTTCCCCATGCCCATCCAGGGGAGAACATTTCGGGTGCTGGGCAGATACACCCAGGACAGGACGCCAATCTATCGCTGGGCACAAACTCACTCACTCACATAGACACACACACTCACACAAACACATTCTATATGGGGCAATTTGGAGAATTCAATTGACCTTGATCCATATTTTTGGACTGTGGGCGGAAACCGGAGAACCCGGAGGAAACCCATGCGGACACGGGGAGAACATGAAAAACTTTGAACCAGGAATCCTAGAGGAGAACATGCTAACCACTAAGCCACCATGCCGCCCCTGTGAATAAATCATATATATATTACTCACAATATATAATTTACTGTCTCATTACGCGAGTGGCTAACGGCTCGTTTTCTTTTTAATTTAACATAAACTCTGTGTTAGCATGTTCTCCTCTCAGCTCTAGAGATTCCCGGTTCGAAACCCAATCTGGGTGGAGTTTCCATGTTCTCCCTGTGTCCACGTGGGTTTCCTCCGGGTTCTCCGGTTTCCTCCCACAGTCCAAAAACATTGATCAGTCAATTGAATTCTGCAAATTGCCCCCATATAGAGTGTGTCTGTGTGAGTGAGTGTGTGCCCAGTGTTAGATTGGCACCCTGTCCTGGGTGTATCTGCCCAGCGCCCAAAACGGTCTCCCCTGGATAGGCATGGGGAACCCCCCCCCCCCCCCACCGCGACCCTAATAGAGGATAAAGCGGAAGATAATGGATGGATGGACATTCTCTTACTTATTTGTTATTACTAACCCATATGTTGCAGTTAATTGTACCCATGAACCTGACTTTGTGAAAAGTATATATAAATTAATATATATATATACAGTACTTTATAATATAATAAAAAATAAAAAAAATTAATTAATTAATAAAAAAAAAATTCCGAGCATTTCTGTAGGACATGACGGTTTGACAATAGTTACCGGTACATTTATTATAACGCACACAGAACTAAAACGCAATAGTATGCACATTTTTCTGGGTTCTTCACATGTGCCTAACGCTGTGCAATGTTTATTGGTTCGATTCAATGTCATTCTAGTTTACACCATTTAAATGTCGGCAGCAGCCTCGGTAAGCGCTCGAACAGATTTAAAATAGCACTGAAATAGCACTTCCCTGTAACCAGGATAACTTACAGGTTGAAAAACTGTACCCATCTTAACATTAGCTCGAGTTTCACTCCTTCTTATGACCTGCATTTTCGAGTTGCACGTTTAGGAACACGATGTGAGGTGACTTAAAAAAAAACAACATAATGATATTAAATAGAAGAAACGGGAGTTTAAAGTAAAACAATAAGATAAAGGGTTTTATAACACAATGACAATCAAGCCATTTGATTGCCATTTCCTGTTCCAATGTTCTCATGATGTTGAAGAACCGACTCTAATGTCTGTAATTTTCAAATTAAAGGCGATTATTAAGGTATTTCATTCTGTAATACTATTTAATTTGATTAATGTAATTTTAATGTAAATCACAGCACTGTCTGTTGATGGAATAAACCTATCAGCAACATAGATCTTAAGTAAAAACCCCTTTTGAGCGTTTTTGCATCAGGAAATTGGTCCGCAGCTTGTAATTTCCACCTCATTTCACCCTGTGCCCACATTAGGCAAAGAAAGAAATGGGAACTGGCTGTCACCATGTGTCTCCGGTGTGAAAGAAACACAAAACCGACACGGATTTGATCATGTGATGCTGTGAACTCTTACAATGCCAAGAATACAATGTTATGACTCCACAAAGAAATCAATTCTCTCATGATTGTTGCATGAAAATGTACGTTTTGAAACATTCTTTGTATTTAAGTCATTACATTATAAGTACAGGGATATTAATCATGATTAATATGTGGACTATACGACTTCTAATTGATCATTTGTTTGTGTTTACGCAATAAAAGACCATTTTTTTATGAATCTGGTATTCATAATGCATCATAAACACATTCGTAAAAGTGTTAAAAGTATATGCCATAGGACTCTATAACACAAAAGTGACATAATGCATCATAAACACATTTGTAAAAGTGTTAAAAGTACATGCCATTGGACTCTATAACACAAAAGTGACATAATGCATCATAAACACATTTGTAAAAGTGTTAAAAGTATATGCCATTGGACTCTATAACACAAAAGTGACATAATGCATCATAAACACATTTGTAAAAGTGTTAAAAGTATATGCCATAGGACTCTATAACACAAAAGTGACATAATGCATCATAAACACATTTGTAAAAGTGTTAAAAGTATATGCCATTGGACTCTATAACACAAAAGTGACATAATGCATCATAAACACATTTGTAAAAGTGTTAAAAGTATATGCCATTGGACTCTATAACACAAAAGTGACATAATGCATTATAAACACATCAATAAGCCTGTACACAGTATTCATAATGCTATATACGACTTGTCATAAGCCCCTATTAATATGCATAGATATTTAAAACAAAGTGTAATAAGAATGTCATAAGGTTTTTTAACACAAGGTGACATAATGCATTGTAAACACAACTGTAAAGCTTTGGAAGATATTCATAATGCTCTATAACGATTGTCAAAAGCCTCTGGTAATGTACATTGATGTTTATAACCACACTCATAAAGTGTTATAAGAATATACCATAAGGGTTTATAACAGAAAGGGACAATGCATTCTAAACACTTCCATAATCTTTATATAATGCTCTATAAGACTTTTCATAATCCCCTGTTAATGTGCATTGATAACACTGTGTTATAAGAATGTCATAAGGTTTAACACGAGGTGCCATAATGCGGTGTAAACACATTCGTTAAAGCTTTATAAAGGTATGCACAATGCTTTATAATGTTTCTCATAAGCCTCTGTTAATGTACAAAGATGTTTATAACCACACTTATAAAGTGTAATAAGATTATGCCATAAGGCTTCATAACACAAAGTGACATAATGAATTATAACAATGGACTTTACCTGCTCATTAACTAATTGTAGAGACCTGTGTTATTAAGATTTATAGCATTTGTGTGCAATCAATGACTTATAAGCTCTCTGTGTAGGCATTATATGACATTAGTAAAATGTCATATGTTACCTCTATGAGGACACGGCATTAATATTAGTTCATAATGACTTATAACAGCTCATGAAGTGAAATCATCTTGTATTATGTAAGAATCCAATGTTTATATTATAATGCATTGTTATAAAGCCTTATGTCATATACATTAAGACGGTGATTATGAACATCTCGGTACAATAACAGAGGCTTATGATAAATGGTACTTATAACATAATGCACTTATAACGCATTATAAATACCAGATTGATAGAACGCCTCAATCGCAGTGCTATTGTCGCAGCCCAGACCGAATAATTAAGCTTAATTAAGATTAAGCGTGGAAGAAAAATAGTGTACCACTAAGCACTTCCAACACTATCAGTCCAGCTTGAAAATGAAGACACCAACTATATTTACCCCGAGCCAGATGATGGGAAAAGGATCTGGACTGCACTGTCAGGATAAAGGGGCTATTGGGTGCTACAATGCTGCCATACTGCCCCACTGAGGAGGGGTTCGAATGAACCTGCTTTGTATAAGGGCTGGGGAAGTTAGATCAGAATGTTATTGATTGTGTTTGTTGACGTGCAATTTGCTCCTAAGACACTTATCAACCCCATATAGAGATGTATATTAATATATGAATTAGGTTATAATTAAATACCAATGCAGGTCAATAACACGTATTCCTAATACCACTGCATAACTGAATATGAGGGTGTAAAATATTTTCGTTTATGTTTTTATCGAAATATCAGCAATATTCTCGACCCTTTCCCAAAAGCTTCCCTGCTAAAGAGCAGATATTATTCAATATAATGTGCCATTCAGTAATACAGCTTTTTACATCCAAAAAATTAATAATAATAATAATAATAATAATAATAGATTTTATTTGTAACACACTCTTCATTATGTAAAATCTCAAAGTGCCACAATAATGGGAAACATCCAACACTAAAAAAATCATTAAATATTATGTATGTATCAATGCACCAACAATTATATGCTTTTTTTAATGAGAAAAGTCTGGAGCAGAGCTTTAAAAATGTCCATCTCTGCGCTGACCTAAGCTGGATTTAATGAACTCGTTCAAGTGACCTGCTTTTGAAAAATCACTAACACCAACTTAGAGAAAGCAAATACTTGTGGTTCACACCACGTCAACTTCCAAGCCGTGTGATCCGATGGCAAATTGTGCCGTACAGCCCATAACCTTCATCGGAAAGCAGAAAAGCAGCCGATGCTTTACCTTGCACACCTGATTATTATTTCCACGGGGTGCTGGGGTGTAGTAGTCCTTTTGGTCTCTTTTAAAGCCTCACAGATGAAGTCTTCAGTCCCGTCTTCCGAGGCCACGGCAATCTCTCACACAGCTGTTGCTGACGCAGAAACAGCTCGAGTGAAACCTGAGAGTGGCCTCAGGTAGGGGAGCCATCCAATCCCTGCGCTCGCCCACAGGATACTCGAATGATACGAGCCTTTTCACCGATTGAATAATTCCATAGCGGTCACATGAGCCGTTTTCCATGGGTGTATATATTTCGATGAGGGGGGTCCTCACATTGCTGTTGTTTTTTCAGGGGGCTGGGGAGCTGAGGGGTTGGGGTTAGGAAGTGCTGGAGTTGGGGTACTGGAGTTGGGCATCAAATAACCTCACGCGATTCCTCAACTGGATCGCTAGCTATAATATAAATAGACTATAATATTACCAAAAATAACTTTCCGTACGATAAATCATAACACGACGTCAGTTGGATGTCCATGCTGATAGCTGGTAACACTTTCGATGAATCCGGTGTTCATAATGCATTCATAAAGCTTTATAAAGTATTCAAAATGCATAACATTTGACCCAAGCCTCTGCTAAAGCATAAGGTGCCATGGGTTATAATATAAACATCATTAGGTTCACTTTATGCAAGTCTGTACTAATAATTCATTGTACTAATATTAATGCATGGCATGTTCTCCTCTCGAATCCCCATCTGGGTGGAGTTTCCATGTTCTCCCCGTGTCCGCGTGGGTTTCCTCCGGGTTCTCCGGTTTCCTCCCACAGTCCAAAAACATGGATTAAGGTCAATTGAATTCTCCAAATTGACCCATATAGAGTGTGTTTGTGTGAGTCAGTGTGTCCAGTGATAGATTGGTGTCCTGTCCTGGGTGTATCGGCCCAGCGCCCGAAACGTTCTCCCATAGATGGCAATGAGGGAACCCCCCCCCATGCCCTGCTTTAATAACACACAGTAATAATGCATTATAAACTTTACTTTTCTTACTGAATACAAGATAAGTTTACTTTATGAATCTTTATAATTGTTTATTAGTCATTAAGTACTAATATCGACGCAGTCTCCTTCATAGATGTAATAAATGAGGACACCTTACTTAATGCCTGCAAAGAGAGCTTATAAGCTTTCATACACAGTTATGAGCACTTATTAAGTCCTTTGTATGGAAAGCATTGGTTTAACATAAATGCTCTAAAGCCTTTTGACACTGGTCTCTACAAAAAGTTAATAAACTGTTCAAATACACATGTTATAATGCATTATATTATAAATTATAATGCATTATGTCAATCTGTGTTATAAACTGTCATGGTATGTTCTTATAACACTTTATGAGGGAGGTAATAAACATCTATGTCCATTAACAGAGGCTTATGACAAGTCTTAAATAGCATTATGAAGGCTTTATAAAGCTTTATGAATGTGTTTATGATGCATAATAAATACCTGGTTCATAAGTTTAAGGACGGCGTGGTGGCATAGTGGTTGGTGTGTTCGCCTCTCAGCTCTGGGGATCCAGGTTCGAGTCTGGAACTGGGTGGGGTTTCCATGTTCTGGGTGGGTTTCCTCCCACAGTCCAAAACAAACACATGGAATCAAGGTGAAATGGCCGCTCTAAATTGCCCCCATCAAAATTGCCCCATATAGTGTATGTTTGTGTGAGTGAGTGTGTGTCCAGTGATGGATTGGCACCCTGCTTTGGGTGTATCTGTCCAGCACCCAAAACGTTCTCCCATGGATGGGCATGGGGAACCCCGTGACCCTAGTGGAGAATTAAGTGGAAGATGAGATCCTGATTCAGTAAATGAGCACCATGTTTATACTATACTATATAATATCTATACTTGCAACAAATATATATACTGCAGCACATATAAGCCCTCACTAGTTTTCAAAACAACCTTAAAAATAGAAGACAGGTCATTAGTTATAGATGTTATATCCTAACAGCGCCATCTTCTGGAAACAAGATAATAATGCAAGACATACTTGTGCCTAAGATGAATACACACAGGGGAACTTTCATTCATTCATTATCTTCCGCTTTATCCTCTATTAGGGTCGCGGTGGGGTTCCCCATGCCCATCCAGGGGAGAACGTCTCGGGCGCTGGGCAGATACACCCAGGACAGGGCGCCAATCCATCGCTGGGTACACACTCACACACTCAAATACACTCTATATGGGGCAATTTAGAGAACTCAATTAACTTGATCCATGTTTTTGGACTGTGGGAGGAAACCGGAGAACCCGGAGGAAACCCACGCGGACACGGGGAAAACATGGAAACTCCACCCAGATGGGGATTCGAACCGGGAATCCCTAGCGCTGAGAGGCGAACGTGCTAACCACTAAGCCACCGTGCCACCGTACAGGGGAACTTGTCCTCCATATTTAACCCATCTATGGAATGACACACACACACACACACACACACACATGCCCGGAGTGGTGGGCAGCACAGTGGGAACTTCAGCTATAGTACTTGTTGGGACTGGGAATCGAACCCGGCACCTTAAGGTCGCAAGGTTGGTTCCTTAACCACAATTGAATTTCACCACAGAAGTGAATTTAAGTTTCTGTGACCAGCTGGGTGACCAATCATAAAGCATATAGGAATAAAAAAAATGGGCTGTAGTGGTTAGCCTGTCCACCTCTCAGTGGACATGGAGATTTTATGTTCTCCCTGTGTCCGTGAGGGTCCTCCGCGCAACCCTACTAAACTCCAGACTTAATAAAAGTGTTCAACAAACATGGCAGATGCCCCCTTGTCAGCTTTAAAACAATGGCCCCAATCTTATATCATTGCTATCTTATATCGCGCCAACAGTCTTTTATCTTGTCTTCGGTCCATGTCATTTAAATAGCAACGCTGCATGTAAATATATCTCCCCCGATGGGCGTGGCCATGTCATACTGAGGTTTTCAGATACATTTCTGGCATATTGATATTCGACAGAAAACCTAGATGCACCACCAACTGAAATCAACCTGTCCAGACGTCGCCCAGTCAGACATCAACACAGGAGCATGTCCAACGTCAGAACGCTGCATAGAACTGCATTTGTACAGAGGACACACATACATAGTTTCCATTCACAGTCCAATGGAGAACCTCATAGAGCAGTGCATTGAGTCCAGGTATCTGCCACCCAGCCAGCCATTATCCTCTTCTTTATCCTATATTAGGGTCGCGGGGGGGTTCCCCATGCCCATCAAGGGTGCTGGGCAGATACACCCAGGACAGGGCGCCAATCTATCACTGGACACACACTCACTCACACAAACTCACTCTATATGGGGCAATCTGGAGAATTCAATTGACCTTGATCCATGTTTTTGGACTGTGGGAGGAAACCGGAGAACCCGGAGGAAACCCACGCGGACACGAGGAGAACATGGAAACTCCACCCAGATTGGGATTCGAACCTGGAGGGAAATGTGTTAACCACTATGCCACCGTGTCGCCTCCAGGTATCTGCATCGCTGAAATAGCAATCCACCAAAGTCAGAGCGCCACCTGGCTTTTGAAGGGAACGGCACATGACACGCTGATGAGTTAATTTCACGTTATACTTAAAACACACAGAATTTCTACATGCCTTTTGTGTACTTGTCCATCGTTTCGAGAGCAAAGACACACTGCCACGCCCTAAATCCCACACCCCAGCTCCACCCATTCAGAACGACTATCTGAAAAAGGTTCTGCGCTGTATAAGTGCATGCTATATAAAACGCTGGGTGCATTTCTCACTCCTGGGAACAATGGCATGGACATAATCCCTCTCACATATCCAATTCCATAGTGAAACCCACTTCTCCTGCATACTTTTGGCATGACACTTGGGAGGTCAGGATAAGTAAGATATACATATACATTTAATCATTCAACAGATGATTTTAGCCATATATATATATATATATATATATATATATATATATATATATATATAAGGAAAAAAACAGCTACACTGTCGTATAATCAAACCTGATTTTGGGCTGGCAGCACGGTGGCTTAGTGGTTAGCATGTTCTCCTCTCAGCGCTATGGATTCCAGGTTCAAATCCCAATCTGGGTGGAGTTTCCATTGTTCTCCCCGTGTCCATGTGAGTTTCCTCCGGGTTCTCCGGTTTCCTCCTACAGTCCAAAAACATAGATCAAGGTGAATTTAATTCTCCAAATTGCCCCATATAGAGTGTGTGTGTGTGAGTGAGTGTGTGCCCAGCGATGGATTGGCGCCCTGTCCTGGGTGTATCTGCCCAGCGCCCGAAACGTTCTCCCCTGGATGGGCATGGGGAACCCTTCCCCCACCCCGCAACCCTAATATAGGATAAAGTGGAAGATAATGAATGGATGGATGGACTTACTCATATGACAATTAATAATAATAATAATAATAATAATAATAATAATTAATTCATTCATTATCTCCCGCTTTATCCTCTATTAGGGTCGCGGTGGGGTTCCCCATGCCCATCCAGGGGAGAACGTCTCGGGCGCTGGGCAGATACACCCAGGACAGGGCGCCAATCCATCGCTGGGTACACACTCACACACTCAAACACACTCTATATGGGGCAATTTAGAGAACTCAATTAACTTGATCCATGTTTTTGGACTGTGGGAGGAAACCGGAGAACCCGGAGGAAACCCACACGGACACGGGGAGAACATGGAAACTTCACCCAGATGGGGATTCGAACCGGGAATCCCTAGCGCTGAGAGGCGAACGTGCTAACCACTAAGCCACCGTGCCGCCAATAATAATAATAATAATAATAATAATAATAATAATATGTTTTATTGATAAAGTGCCTTTCTATATACCCAAGGATGCTTTTCAGTAAGAAAAAAAAAGAATCATTGAATCATTTGCTGTCATGTAAAAGTTTGGCTGCATGCAATAATTTTTTTCAGAAAAGTCTGCATGTTATTAATAAATACATTGACAAAAACATATTAGTTGGCATGCACAAAACATATAAAGGTAGTTGGAAGGAAGCACTCAGAAGAGGAATCTACGGTCTCATACACATGCGACAGTCTAAGCTCGGTCCTAAAATAACATGGTAATAGTTTTTAAATGTCCAGCTATGTGTAATTACTCATTAATCACAGTAATTCTCCAGCCCTCATGTCCCTGCAGGCATGGTGTAACCCGAGAGCCGGTTAAAAGCAGCTCTTTCTATATGATGAAGACTGTATATAGTTTTAATAATCCATACAATAAGGAATGTTTTAAAACCTTTATTATTGTATAATTATTGTATAAAATCTGTTTATACTTATTTAACTTATTAACTTATTTAATTTTAATAAGTTAGTATTTTTATACACAAATTGTCAGTGTAGATACAACACTTTGATTTCAAACTATTTATTATTATTATTATTATTATTATTATTATTATTATCATATTATTATTATTATTATTATTTCTTTATTTTTTTTACCACCCCTATATTCGCTTCATCTGTTTGTCTGTGTGACTAATTAATTAATTAGTGGTAATAAATGAATTTAGTTTTCTTTGGTTAACTTGCGGGTGGCACGGTGGTTTAGTGGTTACCATGTTCTCCTCTCAACGTTTGGGATTTCTGGTTCAAATCCCTATCTGGGTGGAGTTTCCATGTTCTCCCCGTGTCCGCGTGGGTTTCCTCCGGGTTCTCCGGTTTCTCCCACAGTCCAAAAACATGGTTCATCAATTGAGTTCTCCAAATTGCCCCATATTGAGTGTGTATGTGTCTGTGTGAGTGAGTGTGTGTCCAGTGATAGATTGGCGTCCTGTCCTGGGTGTATCTGCCCAGAGCCCAAAACATTCTCCCCTGGATGGGCATGGAGAACCCCCCCACAACCCTGATATAGGATGAAGCGGAAGATAATGGATGGATGGATAACTTGCCCATGTTCTACTAAATTTTATACTTCAAAAGCAG
Source organism: Corydoras sp. C115 (assembly GCA_019802505.1). NCBI lineage: Eukaryota > Metazoa > Chordata > Actinopteri > Siluriformes > Callichthyidae > Corydoras > Corydoras sp. C115. The sequence continues at coordinate 604,220 of JAFMOC010000228.1, read as the reverse complement.
AATTAATTCCGGATAAAGTCATTTAACACGATATAGGGGTGTTAATCAATTTTTATATTTTGCTTGTACAGGTTATATTCTATAAGACAATGGTCGATTGGTTAGATCTCAAACATCTGCAGCAGGTACAGGATGATGAGTACAGAAATATAATACTTTTTATATAGATTTATTTATATATTTTTATATTTATCTCACATATTGCAATTTGAAAAGAGCGCTCAAATCTCATTGTACTTGTGTACAATGACAATTAAGGTATTTATATATTTAATACTGATTAATAAAATGTTTTAAAATGATGACATTGGCACAATGGCAAGCAAAAGGCTTTAATAATAATAATAATAATAATAATAATAATAATAATAATAATAATAATAATAATCCATCCATTATCTTCCGCTTCCTATATTAGGGTCATGGGGGGGGTTCCCCATGCCCATCCAGGGGAGAACGTTTCGGGCGCTGGGCAGATACACCCAGGACAGGACGCCTATCACAGGGCACACACTCACTCACACAGACACACTCTATATGGGGCAATTTGGAGAATTCAATTGACTTAATCCATGTTTTTGGACTGTGGGAGGAAACCGGAGAACCCGGAGGAAACCCACGCGGACATGGGGAGAACATGGAAACTCCACCCAGAAGGGGATCCGAACTGGGAATCCCTAGTGCTGAGAGGAGAACATGCTAACCACTAAGCTGCCCTAATAATAATAATAATAATAATAATAATAATAATACAGTAGTGTAAATTAATCGATTTGATAAATTAAATGACCATAATTCACATAAAACAGAGTTAATGGTGGAGACTGAACAGAACAGACTGAACCTCTATGCCAAAATATCAGGGTTATAACATAACAGTTGGGGATGAAGATGGGGGCCCGTGTGAAGTTGCCGGGACCCATGGGGATCTCTTTCCACTTTTAGAACCCGGGGCAATAATGTAGACTGTGGAGCACCTGCTGAGGCTTTGATGGAGAACCCAGAGTATATAACCACGGGACATTCTCGCTGTTTATCAGAACGAGCTCCTGATTGTGTTCTCCTGATTGTGCGCAAACTGTTCACAATTAAACTATTTAACTACTAATTATCATCCATGGCTTCCAAAACCGGAAAAACAGAGGTTCCATCAGTAACCACAGTTCCAAAGCCAGAGACGAGCTCAGCACCAGGACCGAACCAGAAGACATGTTCCGTCAAGGTGAGTTCCTCACATCAGAACTGGATCTTCCTCATTTAGCACTATTTTATTTATATAGTTTATTTATATATTTTTATTTACCTTTGAAATTTAGCACAACATGTCAAACCGTTTTAATATCCTTTAGAATGTATATGTTTTTACAGAATCAAACACATTTTGAGGTTTTGTCGTCAAATCTTTCTCATTTAAAGGAACTTTGTAAACACGTTTTGTCTTATTGGGTATATATATTTATATACATTACATATAAAACAGCATTTTAAAAAACCTGTAAGCAAAATGAATGAATTTTAAATGTTATATGAAATTAATATATTTAAAACATATTAAATATAAGGAGGGAGGCACGGTGGCTTAGTGGTTGGCATGTTCGCCTCTCAGCACTAGGGATTCCCGGTTCGAATCCCAATCTGGGTGGAGTTTCCATGTTCTCCCCGTGTCCGTGTGGGTTTCCTGCGGGTTCTCCGGTTTCCTCCCACAGTCCAAAAACATGGATCAAGTTAATTGAGTTCTCCAAATTGCCCCATATAGAGTGTGTCTGTATGAGTGAGTGTGTGCCCAGCGATGGATTGGCGTCCTGTCCTGGGTGTATCTGCCCAGCGCTCGAGACGTTCTCCCCTGGATGGGCATGGGGAACCCCCCCACGACCCTAATAGTGGAGATAATGAATGAATGAATGAATGAATGAATGAATGAATTTAAGGACGGCATGGTGGCATGGGGTTCTACAGTGCATATAGTGTACGTCCCCTTTACTCTGTTCTAATGGTCAGAACCCCAAGAGTACCACCACAGAGCAGGGGTTATTTGGTTGGTGCATTATTCCTATCCCAGCAGTGTCACTGAGGTGGAGGAATGAAACTCCAGCAGCACTGCTGCACTAAAACCCCCTCACCACATCAGTGTCACTGCAGAACTGACAAGAAACAATCCACCACCCAAATGATACCTGTTCTGTCAATAGAGAACAGAGAACCAACAAGGGACTAACAAAAACAAGAACATATAACAAAAAATAAACGATAAAGCAATAAGAAGCTGTGCCCAAATCAAGGGGTCCTTAAAGGTTTGGTAGCTCATTGGTTAGGATGTTGGATTTCAAACTTTGAGACCTTCAGCATGAGTCCTCCACTGAGTCTTGGTCCTCACAAGGTTTCTTCCTTAAAATAACAACACAACAAAGTTTTTTCTTGCCACTGTCGCTTCAGCTTGCTCTTCGGGGGTTTAAAGGCGTATAACTCTGTAAAGCTGCTTTGTGACGATGTACTATTATAAAAAAGCGCTATATAAATAAATGACTTGAACTTGAATCCTTGAGTCATTGTGGGTGCTTTAGTAAGTCTCTGCACCCTCATTGCTCCAGGAGTGTTGTATGAAGGCTGTAACCATAACCATTCAATTAGAGTCCTTGTAAGTCCATCCATCAATCATCTTGATGGCTTAATCCTCTTTAGAGTCACAGGAGGGTTTACATGCCCATACAGGGGAGAACGCCTTGGGCACCAGGCAGACTCAGTCACTCCATTTAGAGCAGTCAATTCACATTATATGTATGTATTTGGACTGTGGGATTAAACCGGAGAACCCAGGGAAAAGCAATTTGGAACATGGAAGTCTCTCCATTGGCTCCCTGTAGCTGTTGCATTCAGTACAAGTCACTGACTCTGACCTACAGGACAATCTCTGGATCTGTCCCCTCTTACCTTCACTCTATATTTTTAAAATACACTCCGACTCGTTCACTTCACTCTAGTGATGATTGTCTCCTGGTGGTTCCACCTCACCGAGGAGCTCATTCTCACTCCGTGGCGTTCAGCACTGCAAAATGGTGGAACCATCTTACCAACTCTGTCCGTAAGACAGAGTCACTTGGTGGGGGGAGGTTCCCCATGCCCATCCAGGGGAGAACGTCTCGGGCGCTGGGCAGATAGACCCAGGACAGGACGCCAATCTATCGCTGGGCACACACTCCCTCACACAGACACACTCTATATGGGGCAATTTGGAGAACTCAATTGACTTGATCCATGTTTTTGGTCTGTGGGAGGAAACCAGAGAACCCGGAGGAACCCCACGCGGACACGGCGAGAACATGGAAACCCCACCCAGATTGGGATTCAAAGCGGGAATCCCCAGTGCTGAGAGGAGAACATTCATTTATTCATTATCTTCCACTTTGTCCTATATTAGGGTCGCGCGTGGGGGGGGGGGGGGGGGGGGGGGGGGGTTCCCCATGCCCATCCAGGGGAGAACGTTTCGGGCGCTGGGCAGATACACCCAGGACAGGACGCCAATCTATCACTGGGCACACACTCCCTCACACAGACACACTCTATATGGGGCAATTTGGAGAACTCAATTGACTTGATCCATGTTTTTGGTCTGTGGGAGGAAACCGGAGAACCCGGAGGAAGCCCACGCAGACACGGCGAGAACACGGAAACTCCACCCAGATTGGAATTCAAAGCGGGGGGTTCCCCATGCCCATCCAGGGGAAAACGTTTCGGGCGCTGGGCAGATACACCCAGGACAGGACGCCAATCTATCTCTGGGCACACACTCACACAGACACGCACACATACACACATACACACTCTATATGGGGCAATTTGGAGAACTCAATTGACTTGATCCATGTTTTTGGACTGTGGGAGGAAACCGGAGAACCCGGAGGAAACCCACACGGACATGGAAACTCCACCCAGATTGGGATTCGAACCGGGAATCCCTAGTGCTGAGAGGAGAACATGCCAACCACTAAACCACCGTGCCTCATTTGTAAGTCGCTTTGGATAAACACGTCTACTGAATGACTAAATGTAAATGTAAAAGTTCCCTGATTGGGATTCGAACCCGGATCCCCAGCGCTGTGAGACAGACGTGCTAACCGCTAACCCAATAGCTGTCTGAACACAATGTAATGTGCGTTTGGCTGCTCATCATCTGATATGCTGATGTTCTCCTCTCTGTTCAGATCGACTTCAGTCCTGATCAAATAGAAGGTAACGGAATGCGTTTCATTAAAGTTCTTTTGGAGACAGAACCCGACGGAACCCTGTTATTTATTCAGTGTTTGTTATAAACTCTACAGACTTCAGAGACGTCTTCCTGCTGTTCTCTAAAACCCCTGCAGGGGAGATCTCACTGTCACAGTGTGGAAATGTGATGAGGGCATTGGGTTTGAATCCCACTAACGCAGAGATCCGCAGAGTTCTGGGCACGGCGAAGCCTGAGGGTGAGTCCAACTGAAGAACGTTGAAATAAGTGAAGAAACCTGGAAATGTTCATGTTGGAAGAAGGTTTTAAGTTTTACAATTATAACATGAGTGGCTTAGTGGTTGGTACGTTCTCCTCTCAGGGATTCCTGGATCCAATCCCAATCTGGGTGGAGTTTCCATGTTCTCTGTGTGGGTTTCCTCCGTGTTCTCCGGTTTCCTCCCACAGTCCAAAAACATGGATCAAGACAATCGAGTTCTCCAAATTGCCCCATATAGAGTGTGTCTGTGTGAGTGAGTGTGTGCTTAGTGATAGAGTGGCGTCCTGTCCTGGGTGTATCTGCCCAGCACCCGAAATGTTCTCCCCTGGATGGGCATGGGGAACCCCCCCGCAACCCTAGTAGAGGATAAAGTGGAAGATAATGGATGGCTGGAACATGAGGATGGCATGGTGGCTTAGTGGTTGGCATGTTCTCCTCTCAGCACTAGGGATTCCCGGTTGGAATCCCAATCTGGGTGCAGTTTCCATGTTCTCCCCGTGTCCGTGTGGGTTTCCTCCGGGTTCTCCGGTTTCCTCCTACATTCCAAAAACATGGTTCAAGTCAATTGAGTTCTCCAAATTCCCCCATATAGAGTGTGTCTCTGTGAGTGAGTGTGTGCCCAGTGATAGATTGGCGTCCTGTCCTGGGTGTATTTGCCCAGCGCCCGAAATGTTCTCCCCTGGATGGGCATGGGGAACCCCTATGCGACCCTAGTAGAGGATAAAGTGGAAGATAACGGATGGCTGGAACATGAGGATGGCACGGTGGCTTAGTGGTTGGCATGTTCTCCTCTCAGCACTAGGGATTCCTGGTTCGAATCCCAATTTGGGTGGAGTTTCCACGTTCTCCTCATGTCCGTGTGGGTTTCCTCCGGGTTCTCCGGTTTCCTCCTACATTTCAAAAACATGGTTCAAGTCAATTGAGTTCTCCAAATTGCCCCATATAGAGTGTGTCTGTGCGAGTGAGTGTGTGCCCAGTGATAGATTGGCGTCCTGTCCTGGGTGTATCTGCCCAGCGCCCGAAACGTTCTCCCCTGGATGGGCATGGGGAACCCCCCGCGACCCTAATAAAGGATAAAGTGGAAGATAATGGATGGATGGATGGAATTTTAAAATGAAGTTTTGTTGTGTAACTGAATTGTAATTTTAGACACAATCCCCCGAGTTGTTAGTCGCTGAAAGGTATGAACTCTTAACTGAAGTGGTTATGAGCTCAAACCTCAGGAGGGTCACACAGCCACAGCTGCTCTGCTAAGTTTGGGTTCTAATAACTTCAGACGACATGTCTTTCAAGTTAATGTGAATAAGGAGGGGATTAAAGGTATCAGTATGCTCTTAAACACCTCGAAAACATTTCATGACATCATTCCAAGAAATAAACACTGTGTAGCATTAAAAAACGAACAATGTAAAGTTAAGCAATATATAAATAATAGGGGGGGGGTCCTGTCCTGGGTGTATCTGCCCAGCGCCCTAAATTTTTTCCCCTGGATGGGCATGGGGAACCCCCCCTCGACCCTAGTAGACAATAAAGCGGAAGAAAGGCTTGTCCGCCTCTCATCGCTGGGGGGCATCTTAGTTCGAATCCCAATCTGGGTGGAGTTTCCATTTGTGTCCATTTGTTTTCTCTTGGTTCTCCAACATGGATTCAAGCTTTCCACTGGCTGCTCTAAGTTGCCCCTATACAGTGTGTGTGTCTGTGTGAGTGAGGTTGTGCTCAGCAAGGATTGGTGCCCTGTCCTGGGTAAATCTCTCCAGCGCCCAAAATGTTCTCCTGTGGAAACCCATCCGTGAACCTAATACCTATAAATAATATTCATCCATTTATTATCTTCCGCTTTATTCTCTATTAGGGTCGAGGGGGGTTCCCTATGCCCATCCAAGGGAGAATGTTTTGGGCGTTGGGCAAATACACCCAGGACGGGGCGCCAATCTATCACTGGGAACAAACTCACTCACACACACACTCTATATGGGGCAATTTGGAGAATTCAATTGACCTTGATCCATGTTTTTGGACTGTGGGAGGAAACCGGAGAACCCGTGAAACATGGAAACTCCATCTAGATTGGGATTTGAAGCAGGAATCCCTAGAGCTGAGAGGAGAACATGCTAAGCACTAAACCACCGTGCCGCTCCTCCCTATAAATAATGTCCATCCATTTTTTTCCGGTTTATCCTCTATTAGGGTCGCGGGGGGAGGGGGGGGTTCCCCATGCCCATCCAGGGGAGAACATTTCTAGTGTGTGTGCCCAGTGATAGATTGGCGTCCTGTCCTGGGCGTCCTGTCCTATTGTTCTCCCCTGGATGGGCATGGTTCCCCCCCCCCCCCCACACGACCCTAATACCTAGTAAAGGATCAAGCAGAAGATAATGAGATAAGATCAATCAATCTTTCTCTTGTGGTTCCGTCTCATGTGATTGGGTCCAGCATGCACATATTTCCCAGCATGCCGTGCCACCAAAGCGCTATTGGTTCTTTAACACAGTTGTGTTTCTGCTCACCGTGCTTTAGAGCTGGACTCCAAACTGATCGATTTCCAAACGTTCCTGCCCATGTTCCAGCAAATCACAAGGACCTCAAAGAAGGGAACCTACGAGGACTTCGTGGAGGGACTTCGTGTCTTTGACAAGGAAGGAAATGGCACCGTTAACAGCGCCGAACTCCGCCAAGTGCTGGCGTCCCTTGGTTAGAACCACACCTCATTTAAAGCATCGACTGTGTTTTACTGCATTTAGGGTGACTGGATTCCAATTCACCAGATGTGGAACAAAGACTATGTTTGTGTTGGACAATGTGGGACACCAATGCATATTCTATAAAAAAAAAAATTTTAATAAAAAAAAAATCTCTATTCTGCCCCTTTAGCACATAATATACACACACACACACACACACATATATATATATATATATATATATATATATATATATATATATATTATATATATATATATATATATATATATATATATATATATATATATATATATATATATATATATATATATATATATATATATATATTCGTTATCTCCCGCTTTATCCTCTAGTAGGGTCGCGGGGGGGGTCCCCATGCCCATCCAGGGGAGAACGTTTCGGGTGCTGGGCAGATACACCCAGGACAGGGCGCCAATCCATCGCTGGGCACACACTCACTCACAAACACACACTCTATATGGGGCAATTTGGAGAATTCAATTGACTTGATCCATGTTTTTTGGACTGTGGAAGGAAACCGGAGAACCCGGAGGAAACCCACGCGGACACGGGGAGAACATGGAAACTCCACCCAGATGGGGATTCGAACCGAGAATCCCTAGTGCTGAGAGGAGAACATGCCAACCACTAAGCCACCATGCCGCCCTATATATATATATATATATATATATATATATATATATATATATATATATATATATATATATATATATATATATATATATATATATATATATATATATATATATATATGTATATCATTCATTCATTATCTTCCACTTTATCCTCTATTAGGGTCGTGGTGGGGTTCCCCATGCCCATCCAGGGGAGAACGTTTCGGGCGCTGGGCAGATACACCCAGGACAGGGCACCAATCTATCACTGGGTACACACTCACTCACACAGACACACTCTATATGGGGCAATTTGGAGATGTAAATGTAATGTAAATACTGCAGAAGGTTAGAAGTCATCACTCAGCTCCGTGTTGGTTCACAGGGGAGAAGCTAACGTTAACCGAAGTTGACCAAGTGCTGGCTGGACAGGAGGAGACGAACGGCTACATCAATTATGAAGGTGTTGTAACTGTTTATAACAACAGAACAAAACGAGGTTCCCACAAAGTTCTAACATACTGTGCATCTTTTTTTGTTCCAGCTTTTGTAAAAACCATCATGGCCGAATAATCAGACGACTCAGGTAATCTGCTCTAGTACTTTAAAATAATACAGTAGTTCTACGTATAAGGCACGGTGGCACTTTCCCAGTTCGAATCCCCATCTGGGTGGAGTTTCCATGTTCTCCCCGTGTCCACGTGGGTTTCCTCCGGGTTCTCCGGTTTCCTCCCACAGTCCAAAAAACATGGATCAAGTCAATTGAGTTCTCCAAATTGCCCCATATAGAGTGTGTTTGTGTGAGTGTGTGCGACCAGTGCTAGATTGGCGTCTTGTCCTGGGTGTATCTGCCCGGCACCCGAAACATTCTCCCCTGGATGGGGGCATGGGGAACCCCACCCCACGACCCTAGTAAAGGATAAAGTGGAAGATGATGGATGGATTTAAGTGGGTGGCACGGTGGCTTAGTGGTTGGCATGTTCTCCTCTCAGCGCTCGAATCCTGTCCGGTACGAATCCCAATCTGGGTGGGGTTTCCATGTTCTCCCCGTGTCTGTGTGGGTTTCCTCCGGGTTTTCTAGTTTCCTCCCACAGTCCAAAAACATGGATCAAGGTCAATTGAGTTCTCCAAATTGCCCCATATAGAGTGTGAGTGAGTGTGTCCAGTGATAGATTGGCGCCCTGTCCTGGGTGTATCTGCCCAGCAGCCAAAACGTTCTCCCCTGGATGGGCCCCCCCGCAACCCTAATAGAGGATAAAGCTGAATATGATGGATGGATGGATGTAGTTCTATATGGTTCTTTAAAAAAAAAAAACACTTGGGGAGGAGCTTATTTATTTTGAGATGCTGATAACAAAACTCACCTTAGTCACTTTACAAGGACCGTCTGGTGGTGTAGCCGTCAGCACGTTCATCTCTCAGCGCTGTGGATCCAGGTTTGAATCCCCATCTGGGTGGAGTTTCCATGTTCTCAACGTGTCCAAGAGGGTTTTCTTCTGGTTCTCCGATTTCCACCTACAATTCAAAATGCAAAGTGAATTGGGTGCTCTAATTGCACCTATCAAAATTGCCCCCATATAGTGTGCTTCTTTGTGAGAGAGTGTGTGCCCAGCGATAGATTGGCACCTTGTCCTGAGTGCATCTGCCCTTTCACCTGGATGGGGATGGAACCCCCCTCCCCCCTACAAACCTAGAAGAGAATTAAGTGGAAGATAATAAGATGAGAGTCACATTACATTATGTGTAATGACTTAATGACTTAACGAAGATAGTTTTTGTTTTCATTTAACTTAAAAACAATTTATTGTTATTATTATTGTTCCATCCATCCATTATCTTCTTCCACATGCCCATCCAGGGGAGAACGTTTCGGGCGCTGGGCAGATACACCCAGGACAGGACGCCAATCTATCACTGGGCACACACTCACTCACACAGACACACTCTATATGGGGCAACTTGAAGAATTCAATTGACCTTAATCCATGTTTTTGGACTGTGGGAGGAAACCGAGGAAACCGGAGAACCCTTAGGAAACCCACGTGGACATGGGGAGAACACATACACACACAAACTGCCAATTTACCTTGAATCCATGTTTTCGGACTGTGGGAGGAAACCGGAGAACCCGGAGGAAAACCATGTGGACAACACACACACACACACACACACACACACACAAACTATATAGGGACAATATAATGCAGCCATTTTACCTTGAATCCATGTTTTTGGATTGTAAAAGAAAAACAATGAACCCAGGGCAAACCACCGCGGATACGGAGAACATCTCTTAAAGCCCTGTGCACTGTGCTGCCTCCTCATCATAAACATGTTTACTGTAATATTTTTTTTTTATGTAAAATTAGAATTAATATGTTAATTTTCTGTTTTGCAGTTGTATATGTTTACAGAAGCTGACCTGATGACATCATAAACTATATAAAGATGTGTCGAGTCACAGGATCAGATGTCTCGTATGGGACTGTGGTTATTAAATTGTCCATGTGCTTACAGTATGAACTAATTTGTCTTGTTTTATTCTCTGAAATTTGGAATTATTTTGGAAATATTTTGGAAATGTTATTTAATACAATGTTAATAATAATACATCCATCCATTATCTTCCGCTTTATCCTATATAAGGGTCGTGTGGGGGGGTTCCCCATGCCCATCCAGGGGAGAACGTTTCGGGCGCTGGGCAGATACACCCAGGACAGGGCGCCAATCTATCACTGGGCACACACTCACTCACACAGACACACTCTATATGGGGCAATTTGGAGAATTGAATTGACTTGATCCATGTTTTTGGACTGTAGGAGAAAACCGGAGAACCTAGAGGACACGTGGAGAACATGGAAACTCCACCCAGATTGGGATTCAATCCGGGAATCTCTAGCATGTTCTCCTCTCAGCACTAGGGATTCCCGGTTCGAATCCCAATCTGGGTGGAGTTTTCATGTTCTCCCGGTGTCCGCGTGGGTTTCCTCCGGGTTCTCCGGTTTCCTCCCACAGTCCAAAAACATGGATCAAGTCAATTGAGTTCTCCAAATTGCCTCATATAGAGTGTGTCTGTGTGAGTGAGTGTGCCCAGCGATAGATTGGCGTCCTGTCTTGGGTGTATCTGCCCAGCGCCCGAAACGTTCTCCACTGGATGGGCATGGGGAACCCCACTGCGACCCTAATAGAGGATAAAGTGGAAGATAATGGATGGATGGATGGATGGAATAATAATCACTGAATGAGCTGTAGATCTCACTACAGTAATTCCTTAAAATGTTTCCGTACAAATTCATGTTCAGAATCACTCTGAAATTCCACAGTGAGTCTTTTTTAGAACATCACACATTAAAAAGGACTTTGAACAAACATGAATCCAACATGTCATCTAAAACCTGCTTTCATGACATCACGTTCCAGATGGTTCTCTGATGATGTCATGTGCTACACTGGCCTCTACTGGACAACCCTGGTATTTAATGCTCAAAACCATCACAGTTCTATTGTGGACTGTTCTTTGGCCATATTAAGCCCCATATTTAAACATATTTATAAAACGCTGTTATTATAATGACATTATATTTGAAGAATGCGTGCTGTATATGTTTTTTGTAAACTTTTACACACGAGAAACAGTTGAAATGGAAGCGTTTGTTGGTTTCGGCATGTCAAGGGTTGAATATTAGTGAGCTGCCTGTATTACCCCACCCCTTTACAGCCTGGCCAGGGCAAACCCATAAGTGACCAGAAGGAAAACCTTACCAGAACTCATTTCTGAAGCGTGGGAAAATTAGCCAGCAGATGTTTTTCTGGGCTATTTTCCAAAATGAAAACATGTGTTAGGGACGAGTAACGCCGGTGAACCCTTGTGTTCTCACGGGCCATGGCTAAAGCTCATGGGACCCTGCAGGCTGTACATAACATTCTCAGACTCGTGAAATGCAGACCTTATATATGAGCGTTAATAAGAAAGAATAAAGGGAACCTGGAACAATTTTAACTCTATGGACTTGTACATGCCGCAGGACAAGGGTGTATTACGTGGATAGTGTACAGTGGTAATAGTTATAGATGCAAACAAGTCTTATGTTATAATCAAAGCAGGGAGACTGTCTTAAAAACATTAACGGTATATGTAATTTGCCAAATGACACTCCCAGCCCTTCATACACATGGTTTTAAAGACTTTATAAGTTTTAACTGCAATACAATTACAAATGTTGCCAAAATTTATGTTTAGGAATTCATTTGCATATTTAAAGTGGATTATGATTAATTAAATTGAATTAAATTAAAATGGGTCATTTAGCAGATGCTTTTATCCAAAGCGACTTACAAGGTGAGCACAGGGTTCATCTCAACATCCCTGGAGCAATGAGGGTTAAGGTTCTTGCTCAAGAACCCACACTGGTAACTTCAGTGGACCTGGGATTTGAACCCCCAACCTTCAGATTGATAGCCCAACACCCGAACCACTGAGCTAACCCGCCCCAAGTAATGTCCCAAAGTTTGGACATGCCCCCGTCCTGCTCTATTGTACATTTCCTCCACTTAGTTTTACAATTACAGACTGTAGAACATCTGTGTTCTTGTTGTTGTTAGTCCCCTGTTGGTTCTCTGTTCTCTATTGACAGAACAGGTATTATTTGGGTGGTGGATTGTTTCTTGTCAGTTCTGCAGTGACACTAATGTGGTGAGGGGGTTTTAGTGCAGCAGTGCTGCTGGAGTTTCATTCCTCCACCTCAGTGACACTGCTGGGATAGGAATAATGCCCCAACCAAATAACCCCTGCTCTGTGGTGCTATTGACCATTAGAGAACAGAGTAAAATCTATTAGAGTATTAAGTGGAAGATAATAAGATGAGAAGAGAGGTATTAACTTCTGATTATTAATCTTAAACAGCTCTAATCACTATTAACATCTATCCATCCATCCATTATCTTCCGCTTTATCCTATATTAGAAAGGGGGGGGGGGGTTCCACATGCCCATCCAGGGGAGAACGTTTCGGGCGCTGGGCAGATACAGCCAGGACAGGGCGCCAATCTATCACTGGGCACACACTCACTCACACAGATACACTCTATATGGGGCAATTTGGAGAATTCAATTGACTTGATCCATGTTTTTGGACTGTGGGAGGAAACTGGAAATTATCAACTGTAAATTAATCTAAAACAGCTCTAATCACTATTAACATCCATTACCTTCTGCTTTATCCTGTACTAGTGTCGTGGGGGGGTTCCCCATGCCCATCTAGGGGAGAACGTCTCGGGCACTGGGCAGAAACACCCAGGACAGGGTGCCAATCTATCACTGGACACACACACACACTCTCTCTCTCTATATATGGGGCAATTTGGAGAATTCAATTGACTTGATCCATGTTTTTGGACTGTGGGAGGAAACCGGAGAACCCGGAGGAAACCCACACAGACACGGGGAGAACATGGAAACTCCACCCAGATGGGGATTCGAACCGGGAATCCCTAGCGCTGAGAGGAGAACATGCCAACCACTAAACCACCATGAAAACACAGCATCACAAAAGAGGCACGGTGGTTTAGTGGTTGCCATGTTCTCCTCTCAGCACTAGGGATTCCCGGTTTGAATCCCAATCTGGGTGGAGTTTCTCCCCATGTTCTCCCCGTGTCTGCGTGGGTTTCCTCCGGGTTCTCCGGTTTCCTCCCACAGTCCAAAAACATGGATCAAGTCCATTGAATTCTCCAAATTACCCCATATAGAGTGTGTGTGTGTGTGTGTGTGAGTGAGTGTGTGCCCTGCGATGGATTGGCGCCCTGTCCTGGGTGTATCTGCCCAGCGCCCCTGTTCTCCCCTGGATGGACATGGGGAACCCCCCCCCCCCCCCCCCAGAGGACAAAGCGGGAAATAATGAATGAATGAATGAATGAATCACAAAAGAGAATCGATCTGTTTTCTGCTTCTGGAATGTACTACCTAGTGTGCTAGGAGAGTAGTGAAGACGAGCCATTTGGAACGGCGCCGGGGCGGCTCCACAGCGCCCCCCTGGGCCGTCAGGGCGCCGTGGGAAGTGCAGGCAGCCGCGTCAGTGCGCGATTGCAGCTGCAGAGACAATAACGCCGTCGGAAGCGCAGGTGAGTCCGCTGTTCGCGCTTTCCCGAATAATAACGTGTTGCTCGCCCCATTTTCTTGCTTTTCGGGAGCCGGGAGGGTAAATCACGCCGCTGGCTGCGTGAGCGGGCTGGCTTCGGGGGAATCGGGGCTTGATTTGTGCATGAAGTCAAACACCGCCCGGCCTGCCCTCCAAATAAAACTGCTAATCGGAATTAGGACGGGATTATTAAAGGACGTGGACATGGCATGCGGACGAGACCTTAATGCAGAATCCGGCTCGTCGGGCTGGTTATGATAAGAGATGTGGCCGGCGGTGTAACGGTATTTCTAATGGCATTCCACTCCCATTGGGCGCTCGTCCCTCTTGACCTGTTTTCTCGGATTTATTTATTAATTGTGGTGTTTTATTAATGGATAAATTCCTTTATTGTGGTATTTATAAAATGGACGTCGATTGGTCGGTGTTTATGTTTTTTGTGCAATACACGCCACAAAGCCGCGCGCCGCAGACGCTCATAATAGACCCTCATAATAAACGCTGCGCCTCGAACCCACGGCTTCTCCTCGTTTAAGGCGTTTATTTGCTTTGATTTGCTATTATTATTATGGTCTGTTAAAGTGTATAGGCTCGTGTAGGTGGTGCCTGCTGCAGCGGACCAGGTTCGAACCCGCACGGCGTCGCCGCTCGCTCGGCCTCCGTCGCTTTAATGGTATGCAGAGCGAGCCGCCGATGGTCACGTGGTTGGGGACGGCACGTAGGTGTCCGTCGTTCTTAAGCCCGTTATGTTTCCTTTATGAGCTCTAATCGGATGAAGTGAGGGATTTTGGTGCTAATGCTGCTTTTCACCGAGGTTCCTTCATGTTCCTCAGTGGAACCCGAACCTTTGTTCGCCAGCTTGGTTGTCCATCAAGGGACCACAGGTGCTCCACGGTTCCATTCCCTAAACGACTGCTGCTGCCAGATTACAGATGAGAGATTACAGATTACAGATTAAAGGGTGGGGCGGCATGTGGCAGCGCCGGGGAACCAGGTTCCAATCTCAGTCTGTGGAGGGTTTTTTTCTGGGTGGAATTTCATGTCCTCCTCGTGCCTGGATGGTTTTTTCCCTTCCACAATTGAAAAACATGGATTCAAGGTGAATTGGCTGCTCTAAATTGCCCCTGGGTGGCATGGTGGCAGCGCCGGGTATCCAGGTTCCAATCTCAGTCTGTGGAGGGTTTTTTTCTGGGTGGAATTTCATGTCCTCCTCGTGCCTGGGTGGGTTTTTTCCCTTCCACAATTGAAAAACATGGATTCAAGGTGAATTGGCTGCTCTAAATTTCCCCTGGGTGGCATGGTGGCAGCGCTGGGGTACCAGGTTCCAAACTCAGTCTGTGGAGTTTCCTTTTCTGGGTGGAATTTCATGTCCTCCTCGTGCCTGGGTGGTTTTTTCCCTTCCACAATTGAAAAACATGGATTCAAGGTGAATTGGCTGCTCTAAATTGCCCCTGGGTGGCATGGTGGCAGCGCTGGGGTACCAGGTTCCAATCTCAGTCTGTGGAGGGGTTTTTTCTGGGTGGAATTTCATGTCCTCCTCGTGCCTGGGTGGGTTTTTTCCCTTCCACAATTGAAAAACATGGATTCAAGGTGAATTGGCTGCTCTAAATTGCCCCTGGTCAGCATGGTGGCAGTGCTGGGGAACCAGGTTCCAATCTCAGTCTATGTGGAGTTTCTTTTTCTGGAGTTTCTTTTTCTGGGTGGAATTTCAAATTGCCCCTGGTCGGCATGGTGGCAGCGCTGGGGTACCAGGTTCCAAACTCAGTCTGTGGAGGGTTTTTTTTCTGGGTGGAATTTCATGTCCTCCTCGTGCCTTGGTGGGTTTTTTCCCTTCCACAATTGAAAAACATGGTTTCAAGGTGAATTCTGGGTGGAATTTCATGTCCTCCTCGTGCCTGGGTGGGTTTTTTCCCTTCCACAATTGAAAAACATGGATTCAAGGTGAATTGGCTGCTCTAAATTGCCCCTGGGTGGCATGGTGGCAGTGCTGGGGAACCAGGTTCCAATCTCAGTCTGTGGAGGGGTTTTTTTCTGGGTGGAATTTCATGTCCTCCTCGTGCCTTGGTGGGTTTTTTCCCTTCCACAATTGAAAAACATGGTTTCAAGGTGAATTCTGGGTGGAATTTCATGTCCTCCTCGTGCCTGGGTGGGTTTTTTCCCTTCCAAAATTGAAAAACATGGATTCAAGGTGAATTGGTTGCTCTAAATTGCCCCTGGGCGGCATGGTGGCAGCGCTGAGGAACCAGGTTCCAATCTCAGTCTGTGGAGGGTTTTTTTTCTGGGTGGAATTTCATGTCCTCCTCGTGCCTGGGTGAGTTTTTTCCCTTCCATAATAGAAAAATATGGATTCAAGGTGAATTGGCTACTCTAAATTGCCCCTGTGTGTCCTCGTAGCACTAGGAATCCAGGTTCGAATCTCGATCTACGTGGAGTTTCCATGTTCGGGTTTCCTGGTTTCCTCCCATGTTCCAAAAACATGGATTCAAGGTGAAGTGGCAGCTCTAAATTGCCCCTGGGCGGCATGGTGGCGTAATGGTTAGCTGTCCTCCTCTCAGCACCAGCATGGTGGCGTGTCAGCGCAGAGGACCCAGGTTCCAATCTCAGTCTGTAGAGGGTTTTTTTCTGGGTGGAATCTCATGTCCTCCTCGTGCCTGGGTGGGTTTTTTTCCCTTCCACAATTGAAAAATATGGATTCAAGGTGAATTGGGCACTCTAAATTGCCCCTAGGCAGCATGGCGGCGTAATAATTAGCTGTCCTCCTCTCAGCATTGGCATGCTGGCGTGTAAGTGCCAGGGATCCAGGTTCGAATCTCAGTCTCCCACTATATTTATTTATTGGACTGGCAGGGATTTAAGGTGAATTGACTGCTTTAAATTGCCCTTATCTAAATTACCCCTAGGCGGCATGGTGGTGTAATGGTTATCTGTCCTCCTCTCAGCACTAGGGATCCAGGTTCGAATCCCAATCTAGGCGGAGTTTCCATCTTCGGGTTTTCCCATTATACTTCCACAGTCCAAAAACATAGATTCAAGGTGAATTTGCTGCTCTTAATTGCCCCTACCTAAACTGCCCCTGGGTGGCATGGTGGCATAGTGGTTAGCATGTCCGCCTCTTAGCATCGGGGATTCAGGTTCGAATCCCGATCTGGGTGGAGTTTCCATGTTTGGGTTCTACAGGTTTCCTCCCACAGTCCAAACATCTGGGTTCAAGGTGAACTGACTGCTCTAAATTGCAATCGAAATTGCCCCTATATAGTGTGTGTAAGTGTGTTGCCAGTGATGGATTGGCACCCTGTCCTGGTTGTATTTGCCCAGCAAGCCCCCCCCACCACACACACACACACTATCCTAGTATAGGATTAAAGGATAATATTTTATATATATAGGCGGCACGGTGGTTTAGTGGTTGGCATGTTCTCCTCTCGGCAGAAGGGATTCCCGGTTCGAATCCCCATCTGGGTGGAGTTTCCATGTTCACCCCGTGTCCGTGTGGGTTTCCTCCGGGTTCTCCGGTTTCCTCCCACAGTCCAAAGTCATGGATCAAGTCAATTAAATTCTCCAATTTGCCCCATATAGAGTGTGTCTGTGTGAGTGAGTGTGTGTCCAGCGATAGATTGGCGCCCTGTCCTGGGTGTATCTGCCCAGCGCCCGAAACGTTCTCCCCTGGATGGGCATGGGGAACCAAATATGCAATATGCAATCTCTCATTCGTTAAGCTGCAAATCACTTTCAGAAAACATTTAACTCTTGAATGTAGATGTTTGAGAAGCCATACATCAGGGTTCCAGTTTTATGGGTTCCCCGTGGTTCCGTCTCCCAGAGTAACTGGGCTGAAGCTTTTCAGGAATGTCACATTCTGTACGGTTCAGACTTTACTGTGTACAGTTACAGCACTCACAAACGCGTTTTTTTTCCCATATAACCCAACAGCTGTGTTCTGAAAGATTGAGAACGTTTGTTGTTTGTATAGAATTACAGTTTTAGTGCTTGTTCTTTGGACTACGCTCCAGTATTGTTCTACTTTTGTATAAGAAAGCACATTTCTGATGGTTCCTAGTAGGGCTGTATTCAACAAAGAATTTTCATAGTCGAATCTGATTCGTCAGATTTTCCCTATAGTCGACTGATATTCGAATCCGTTAAAATTTCACCACAACATGGCGCTATAAGCGTGGTTTTTAAAAAAGATTTTTTTTAATATTTTACTTGTTTTTCTAGAGCACCGTAAATGGGATCCCCGTTCTGGACTTTTTTCCACTTCAAAGGAAAAACCTAAAAACCTAAAAATTAGGATGATTTGATTTGACAAAAGGCTATATATATAACGAAAACAAAGACATTTCATGTAAAAACTAATGCTTAGCAGCAGCCATGGGCGCCCCCATGTGGTCAAAATGGTACATTTGACCATGAGGTTCATAGTCGACTACGGTTCTCCGAATCGAATTGTCGAATCAGCGAATATTGCAGCTCACCCCTAGTTCCTAGTGGATTTAGTGGGTTTTCAGGGGTTGGTGCAGTGTTTGTGACATCCAAAAAGGTTGCACATCCAAAAATGTGGATTTAAGGTGAATTGGCTGCTCTAAATTGCCACGATATGGAGTGTGTGTGGGTATGTGTGTCTGTGAGTGAGTGAGTGTGAGCTCAGTGATGGGTTGGCACTCTGTCCTGGGTGCATATCTTGGGTGCCAATCCATCATTGGGCACACACAAACTCTATAAGGGCAATTTAGGACAGCTAATTCACCTTTAATCCATGTTTTTGGATGTAACAAACACTGCACCGGACTTCATACATCATCCCCTGCAAACCCACTGAATAAACTAGGAACCAACATGAATGTGGTGTCTTATGCAGAAAGAGTGGAACATGGTACACCCAGGACAGGACGCCGATCTATCACTGGGCACACACTCACTCACACAGACACACTCTATATGGGGCAATTTGGAGAACTCAATTGACCTTGATCCATGTTTTTGGACTGTGGGAGGAAACCGGAGAACCCGATGGAAAGCCATGTGGACACGGGGAGAACATGGAAACGCAGATTAGGATTCAAACCTGAATCCCCGGCGCTGAGAGGAGAACGTGCTAACCATTAAGCCACCGTGCCGCCCTATGGGCAGTTTGGAATTTACCTTGAATCCATGTTTTTGGACCGTGGGAGGAAACCTGAGAACCTGGAGGAAACCCACATGGACACATTGAGAGAACATGGAAACTCCACCCAGATTGGGATTCGAACCTGGAGCCTCAGCGCTGAGAGGCAGATGTTCTAACCACTACACCACCCTGTAATCCTCCATGCTCTGAGGACGTTCTATCATGGCTGATGTTTCATTCTAACAATTTAGGATGTGTGATGATAAATTGGGCTCGTACAGCTTCCTCTCTGTGCTCTACGTTCTGTTGGATCTCCTCCAAAATTCAATCTGTAGCTGGATGTTCTGGCAACATCAGCTTATTAAGTTCTCTGTGAGAATGAGACAAGCTGAGCGTTCTGGCGCCAATCCATCACTGGGCACATAAACACTCTATATGGGCAATTTAGAAGAGCCAATTCACCTTGAAACCAGGTTTTTGAATGTCACATTTTTTTTTTTGAGGTCACAAACACTGAACTGAACTTGCCTTCACACTTTAACCCTCACTAAATAAACTAGGAACCAACCGGAACCAACAGGAACCGACAGGATTGTGGTGCTTTATACAGATGTTGTACAGAAAGAGTGGAACATAGTCCAAAAAAAGCCACACAATTCTATATTAACGCGGGACAGTGGCTTAGTGGTTGGCACGTTCTCCTCTCAGCACTAGGGATTCCCAGTTCGAATCCCCATCTGGGTGGAGTTTCCATGTTCTCCCCGTGTCTGCGTGGGTTTCCTTTTGGTTCTCTGGTTTCCTCCCACAGTCCAAAAACATGGATCAAGTCAATTGAGTTCTCCAAATTGCCCCATATAGAGTGTGTCTGTGTGAGTGTGTGTGTGCCCAGTGATAGATTGGCGTCCTGTCCTGGGTGTATCTGCCCAGCGCCCGAAACGTTCTCCCCTTGATGGGCATGGGGAACCCCACCGCGACCCTGATATAGGATAAAGCGGAAGATAATGGATGGATGAATGAATTCTATATAAACATGTATCTGCCGGACGCCAATCCATCACTGGGCACACACACTATAGGGGCAATTTAGAAAAGCCAATTCACCTTGAAATCATGTTTTTGAATGTCACATTTTTGGATATCACATTTTTTTCATTTCACAAACACTGAACTGAACTTGCCTTCACACTTTAACCCTCACTAAATAAACTAGGAACCAAGAGGAACCAACAGGAACCAACAGGAACCAACAGGAATGTGGTGTTATATTCAGATGTTGTACAGAAAGAGTGGCGTGTAGTCCAAAAAACATACAATTCTATATAAACATTTATGTAACGGGCGCCAATCCATAACTGGGCACACACATACTCTATGGGGCAATTTAGAACAGCCAATTCACCTTGAATCCAGGTTTTTGAATGTCACATTTTTGGATGTGACAAACACTGAACCGAACATGCTGAACAAAAAACATGGATCAAGTCAATTGAGTTCTCCAAATTGCCCCATATAGAGTGTGTGTGTGTGTGTGTGTGTGTGTGTGTGTGAGTGTGTGCCCAGCGATAGATTGGTGCCCTGGATAGGCATGGGGATCCCCCCACACTGCGACCCTTGTAGAGGATAAAGCATAAGATAATGGGTGGGTGGATGGATTATTATTATTATTATTATTATGGGGTGGCATGGTGGCTTAGTAGTTAGCATGTTCTCCTCTCAGCACTAGGGATTCCCGGTTCGAATCTCAATCTGGGTGGAGTTTCCATGTTCTCCCCATGTCAGTGTGGGTTTTATCCGGGTTCTCCGATTTAATCCCACAGTCCAAAAACATGGATCAAGGTCAATTGAGTTCTCCAAATTGCCCCATATAGAGTGTGTCTGTGTGTGTGAGTGAGTATGTGCCCAGTGATAGATTGGGTGTATCTGCCCAGCGCCCGAAACGTTCTCCCCTGGATGGACATGGGGAACCCTCCTGCGACCCTAATAGAGGATAAAGTGGAAGATAATGGATAAATGGATTGTTATTATTATTATGGGCGGCACGGTGGCTTAGTGGTTAGCATGTTCTCCTCCCAGCGCTAGGGATTCCCGGTTCGAATCCTAATCTTGGTGGAGATTCCATGTTCTCCCCGTGTCCGCGTGGGTTTCCTCCGGGTTCTCCGATTTCCTCCCACAGTCCAAAAACATGGATCAAGTCAATTGAATTCTCCAAATTGCCCCAATTCTCCAATTGTGTCTGTGTGAGTGAGGGTGTGTCCAGTGATAGATTGGCGTCCTGTCCTGGGTGTATCTGCCCAGTGCCCGAAACGTTCTCCCCTGGATGGGCATGGGGAACCCCCCCGCGAGGATAAAGCAGAAGATAATGGATGGATGGATAATTATGATGATTATTATTCAGCCAGTCTTAACTTTTGAAGCCGTTTCATGACACACACTGACTCTCACTCAGAGCTGTTCAGTATAAAAGGTACCGTTTAGTTGGTTCTCTCATCGTGGGTCTTCACGGCTGTGTGTGATGAGGTGGAGTCTGTAGACATTAAAGCAGACGCCGTGGTTAGTGGAGAGGAAAAGAGCTGGATGTGGGTGGATGTGATCGGGAGAGGCAGACACGAGAGAGCGACATGCCAGACAAGCTACGCTGGGCGAAGCTGGGTCAGCGTTACAGAGGCAGCCAACTGTGAGAGAAGACACACACACACACACACACACACACACACACACACACACACACACACACACACACACACACACACATCTCTAAAGAGTGAAGGGAAAGAGAACAAAATTCAAACAATTCTAGCATTTCAATAAATAGTTATGTTTAGACGGTGGCTTAGTGGTTGGCATGTTCTCCTCTCAGCTCTAGGGATTCCTGGTTCTAATCCCCATCTGGGTGGAGTTTCCATGTTCTCCCCATGTCCTCCCACAGTCCAAAAACATGGATCAAGTCAATAGAGTTCTCCAAATTGCCCCATATAGAGTGTGTCTGTGTGCGTGAGTGTGTGCCCAGTGATAGATTGGTGTCCTGTCCTGGGTGTATCTGCCCAGCGCCCGAAACGTTCTCCCCTGGATGGGCATGGGGAACCCCCCCCCCCATGACTCTAATCGAGGAGAAAGTGGGAGATAATGGATGAATGAATGAAACTAAAGCCAGGGGAAAAATCCCGAATGTTATCATAACGTTCTCATCAGAACGTTTGTGAGATCCGTATTTGAATGCATCCATTATCTTCCGCTTTATCCTCTACTAGGGTACGCGGGGGGGGGGGGGTTCCCCATGCCCATCCAGGGGAGAACGAGAACGAGAGAACACACACACACACACACACACACACACACACACAGTCTTCATCTCTAAAGAGTGAAGGGAAAGAGAACAAAATTAAAACAATTCTAGCATTTCAATAAATAGTTATGTTTAGACGGTGGCTTAGTGGTTGGCATGTTCTCCTCTCAGCGCTAGGGATTCCTGGTTCTAATCCCCATCTGGGTGGAGTTTCCATGTTCTCCCCGTGTCCGCGTGGGTTTCCTCCGAGTTCTCCGGTTTCCTCCTACAGTCCAAAAACATGGATCAAGTCAATTGAGTTCTCCAAATTGCCCCATATAGAGTGTGTCTGTGTGAGTGAGTGTGTGCCCAGCGATAGACTGTCCTGGGTGTATCTGCCCAGCGCCCGAAACGTTCTCCCCTGGATGGGCATGGGGAACCCCCCTTCCCCCGCGACCCTAATAGAGGATAAAGCAGAAGATAATGGGTGGATGGATGTTTAGAAGGGGGGTGGTGTAGTAGTTGGCATGTTCTCCTCTCAGCGCCGGGGATCCAGTTTCGAATCCCGATCTGAGTGGAGTTTCCATGTTCTCCCCGTGTCCGTGTGGGTTTCCTTCGGGTTCTCCGGTTTCATCCAGGACAGGACGCCAATCTATCACTGGACATACACTCACTCACACATACACACTCTACAGTATATGGGGCAATTTAGAGAAACCGGAGAACCCGGAGGAAACCCACTCGGACACGGGGAGAACATGGAAACTCCACCCAGATGGGGATTCGAACCGGGAATCCCTAGAGCTGAGAGGAGAACATGCTAACCACTAAGACACCGTGCCGCCTGTTTGCGTTATATACTGTAGACAAATGAAAGTGTTGAAAAGCGTGTTTGGAGCCATGAGGCCTGACCGGAGTGACAGCTGGAAAGGGGGGGGTCAGCGGGTTGAAGGGGGTTCTGCCTGAAAGCAGCGATACTTGTGCAAACATCACGTGTTCTATAGCGTGGAGTGTGTGTACTGTAACCGTGCACACCTCAGGTGAGAGATCTCACACCAGCGACACATTCCAATCCTTTGGGCTTCTTGAAATAGATGTGAAAAACTAAAACCAGCGGCACGGTATCTTAGAGGTTGGCATGTTCTCCTCTCAGCACTAGGGATTCCCGCTTCGAATCCCCATCTGGGTGGAGTTTCCATGTTCTCCCCATGTCCGCGTGGGTTTCCTCCGGGTTCTCCGGTTTCCTCCCACAGTCCAAAAAACATGGATCAAGTCAATAGAGTTCTCCAAATTGCCCCATATAGAGTGTGTGTGTGTGTGAGTGAGTGTGTGCCCAGGGATGGATTGGCGCCCTGTCCTGGGTGTATTTGCCTCCGGGTTCTGCGGTTTCCTCCCACAGTCCAAAAACATGGATTCAAGGTACAATAGCTGCTCTAAATTGCTCCTATATAGTGTGCGTCTATCTGTGTGTGTGTGTGTGTGTGTGTGTGTGTGTGCAGCAATGGCTTGGCGATGTGTTCTAAGTGTTCACCCATCACCTAAAATGTTCTCTGAATAAGTATGGGTAACCAACCCATGTTCCTATCCTATCCCTAGTATCCCTAGTATAGGTATAAGCTAAAGATGATAAGATGGGGTTCCGTCCCACCTGGTTGGGTTCCACTCCATACTCAGTGCCGTGTAACCGGTGCTTGACTTCATTACATTTACATTTGGTCATTTATTGGACGCTTTTATCCAAAGCGACTTACAAGGTGAGCACAGGGTTCATCACAACATCCCTGGAGCAATGAGGGTTAAGGGTCTTGCTCAAGGACCCACACTGGTAACTTCAGTGGACCTGGGATTTGAACCCCCAACCTTCTGATTGATAACCCAACATCTTTACCACTGAACTACCACACCCCCATAGAACTCAACTAAACCCCTGAGTTGAGATCATGTTATGGAGTGTTTCTGCTGCATTCGCAGGATAATTAGAAAAGGGCTTTTCACGTTCTCCTCACACCGGGAACCTAAAGCTAAGCCTTGGGCCTGCATTCTTTCTAATGTACCAACTAGAGCTATCTATCTCCACATGTATGATTACAAGCCTGGACCTGCGGCTGGATGCTGGAATATGAAGCATGTGGAACACCGAGGGCAGATAGATGTACAGTATATGACAAAAAGTTACAGCCAGAACCACCAGGTTCTATTTATACTGTCTGATATTGAGATAAGATATTGGGGTGGCTTAGTGGTTAGCATGTTCTCCTCTCAGCACTAGGGATTCTGGGTTGAGTTTCTATGTTCTCCCCGGCAGATACACCCAGGACAGGACGCCAATCTATCACTGCTCACACTCACTCACAAACACACTCTATATGGGGCAATTTGGAGAACTCAATTGACCTTGGGGCGGCACGGTGGCTTAGTGTTTAGCATGTTCTCCTCTCAGCACTAGGGATTCCCGGTTCGAATCCCCATCTGGGTGGAGTTTCCATGTTCTCCCCATGTCCGCGTGGGTTTCCTCCGGGTTCTCCGGTTTCCTCCCACAGTCCAAAAAACATGGATCAAGTCTATTGAGTTCTCCAAATTGCCCCATACAGAGTGTGTGTCTGTGTGAGTGAGTGTGTGCCCAGCAATAGATTGGCATCCTGTCCTGGGTCTATCTGCCCAGCGCCCGAAACGGTTCTCCCCTGGATGGACATGGGGAACCCCCCCCCCCCGCGACCCTAATAGAGGATAAAGCGGAAGATAATGGATGGATGAATAATTGACCTTGATCCATGTTTTTGGACTGTGGGAGGAAACCGGAGAATCCTGAGGAAGCCCACGCAGACACGGGGAGAACATGAAAACTCCACTCAGATGGGGATTCGAACCGGGAATTCCTAGCGCTGAGAGGAGAACATGCTAACCACTAAGTCAAAGTCAAAGTAGGCTTTATGGTCAATTCCTTTACATGTTCTATACATACAAAGTAATCGAAATTACGTTCCTCGCTGTCTCACGGTTACAAGACATTTATGACATTAAGATATAAAACAAGAAAGTGAAACGCAGTGTGATGTAACGGAATTCAACAGTAAAAAAGTTTAAATACGATGATTATGTAGTGACAATTAAAGGCAATGTAAATGTGATTTAGCCACTGTGTCTCGCTGTAGGTACATTAGAAAGAATGCAGGCCCAAGGCTTAGCTTTAGGTTCCCGGTGTGAGGAGAACGTAAAAAGCCCTTTTCTAATTATCCTGCGAATGCAGCAGAAACACTCCATATGTCAAAAGTATTAGAACCCGATCTCGATCTCGATCTCGGGGTTTAGTTGAGTTCTATGTGGGTGTGGTGGTTCAGTGGTAAAGGTGTTGGGCTATCAATTTGAAGGTTTGTATGTATATATTTTTTAGGGCTGTATTCATCTAAAGATTTTCATAGTCGAATCTGATTCGTCAGATTTTCCCTATAGTCGACTGATAGTCGAATGAGTTAAAATTTCACCACAAGATGGCGCTAAGGGCGTAGTCTTTAAAATATATATATATTTTTTTATATTTTACTTGTTTTTCTAACAAAAGAAAACCTTTTTTTTTTTGTTTTTCTTTTTTTTCTAGAAATTAGGATGATTTGATTTGACAAAAGGCTATATATATATATATATAACGAAAACAAAGACATTTCATGTAAAAACTAATGCTTAGCAGCAGCCATGGGCTCCCCCATGTGGTCAAAATGGTACATTCGACTATGAGGTTCATAGTCGACTACGGTTCTCCGAATCGAATCGTCGAATCAGCGAATATTGCAGCTCACCCCTAATATTTTTTGGCAGGGCTGAAAGCTGGCACTCTGCAGCATTAAAGTGCACTGGCTGGGGAAGTGCACTGCATGGTGGAATCCCCTGAAGGATAATAAGGGTGCTAGATCTGCAGTCGAGTAGCAAAGAGTATCTGAGTTAGAGCTAGAGAGAGAGAGAGAACCAGAGATGGAACAGGAAACACACACTTGGTGGAGGGGGTGTGTGTAACGACCAGAGGCTTATTACTCTTTAATGGAACTTTCACTCACCCATTTTGAAAAGAGCTGTGAGGTCAGGGTTCGAAGAATGCTGGAAATGCAGAGGTTTCATCTCGATGGCAACGTTACACTTACAAAGCTTTACATTGCAGGTCTGCATTTCAGGCTCTTCGTTACGCCCATATATGGCACACTGGGTCTACATGCAATTGTCATTTTGTCAAATTTCCATCCATTATCTTCCGCTTTATCCTCTATTAGGGTCACGGGGGCGGTTCCCCATGCCCATCCAGGGGAGAACGTTTCGGGCGCTGGGCAGATACACCTAGGACAGGATGCCAATCTATCACTGGGCACACACTCACTCACAACAAACAAACTCTATATGGGGCAATTTGGAGAACTCAATTGACTTGATCCATGTTTTTGGACTGTGGGAGGAAACCGGAGAACCCGGAGGAAACCCACACGGACATGGGGAGAACATGGAAACTCCACCCAGATGGGGATTCGAACCTGAATCCCTAGTGCTCAGAGGAGAACATGCTAAACCACTAAGCCAGCCTCTTAAAGAACCTTTCAACATTCATTCATCCATTATCTTCCGCTTTATCCTCTATTAGGGTCGCAGGGGGGGTTCCTCATGCCCATCCAGGGGAGAACGTCTCGGACGCTGGGCAGATACACCCAGGACAGGCCGCCAATCCATCGCTGGGCACACACTCACCCACACAGACACACTCTATATGGGGCAATTTGGAGAACTCAATTGAACCCGGAGGAAACCCACGCGGATCGGGGAGAACATGGAAACTCCACCCAGATGGGGATTCGAAGCGGGAATCCCTAGTGCTGAGAGGAGAACATGCTAAACCACTAAGCCAGCCTCTTAAAGAACCCTTCAACATGAATTCACAAAACACACGGAACGTAAACAGAACCGAGCTTGCAGGGAACAGGGCTATTTATATGAGCCACGCTTAGGGTTACAAATGTGTTAACCAAAATAGTGTGGTCAGAACGAGGAGGGGGTCAGCTACCCTGATGACCACACTCCCTGCTGGACGAGCAGTTTAGAGACAGACAGACAGAGAGACAGACAGACAGAGAGACAGACAGACAGACTGAGAGACAGACAGAGAACTCATTCAGTGCTCAGATCTTTGTTGTTGTATCGTTACAGCACGCCTTTTAATAAGTCTGTGTTTGCTCATTAGGAATGAAGACTGGTTCGTTAGTGATGCTTCGTTAAGTGGTGGACCATGCAGTTCACACTCAGGCTTTCACTGATGCTCCGTCTCAATCAATCCACCCGTCAATAAATATTTAATGGCCATAAAAACATCGTATTATACCGAAAGAACCGCAGCATCGCAGATACATAATTATAAAATACCAACAGTAACCTGAAAAATGGGGGCGGCACGGTGGTTTAGTGGTTAGCATGTTCTCCTCTCAGCACTAGGGATTCAGGTTCGAATCCCAATCTGGGTGGAGTTTCCATGTTCTCCCCGTGTCTGCGTGGGTTTCATCTGGGTTCTCCGGTTTCCTCCCACAGTCCAAAAACATGGATCAAGTCCATCGAGTTCTCCAAATTGCCCCATATAGAGTGTGTCTGTGTGAGTGAGTGTGTGCCCAGTGATAGATTGGCGCCCTGTCCTGGGTGTGTCTGCCCAGCGCCCGAAACATTCTCCCCTGAATGGGCATGGGGAACCCTATTACAGGATAAAGCGGAAGATAATGAATGAATGAACCTGATAAAATTACAATATTATTCAGGAAAATAACACTCAAGGGCGGCACGGTGGTTTAGTGGTTAGCATGTTCTCCTCTCAGCACTAGGGATTCCTGGTTCGAATCCCAATCTGGGTGGAGTTTCCATGTTCTCCCCGTGTCCGCGTGGGTTTCCTCCGTGTTCTCCGGTTTCCTCCCACAGTCCAAAAACTGGAATCATGAAACTGGAAAAATGGATCAAGTCTATTGAATTCTCCAAATTGCCCCATATAGAGTGTGTCTGTGTGAGTGAGTGTGTGCCCAGCGATGGATTGGCGTCCTGTCCTGGGTGTATCTGCCCAGCGCCCGAGACGTTCTCCCCTGGATGGGCATGGGGAACCCCACCGCGACCCTAATAGAGGATAAAGCGGGAGATAATGGATGAATGAATGAATAACACTCACCAAAAAAGAAATTGTAATTAAAAAGAGTATAAAGAAGTATTTTTCGAAGCTGATGCTGAAAGTAGAGTCCATCCATCCATTATCTTCTGCTTTATCCTCTACTAGGGTCATGGGGGGGGGGGGGGGGTTCTATCACTGGGTACATACTCACTCACACACACACTCTATAAGGGGCAATTTGGAGAATTCACTTCTCCGGTTCTCCAAATTGCCCCACATGGAGTGAGAGTGAGTGTGTGCCCAGTGATAGATTATCGTTTACTGAATACGAAATATAACAAAACTATATAGGGGCAATTTCCATCCATCCATTATCTTCCGCTTAATCCTATATTAGGGTGGCGGTGAGGTTCCCCATGCAGTCCAAAAACATGGATCAGGTCAATTGAGTTCTCCAAATTGCCCCATATGTGTGTGAGTGTGTGCCCAGTGATAGATTGGCGCCCTGTCCTGGGTGTATCTGCCCAGCGCCCGACGTTCTCCCCTGGATGGGCATGGGGAACCCCCCCGCGACTCTAATAGAGGATAAAGCAGAAGATGATGGATGGATGGATGGGTTCTTTAAGAGAACTGTTAACGTTTCTTTATGTGTTTACGATCTTGACCATCTCCGTGTGTCCAGACTGATCCTGCTTTACGATGGAGCAGCAGAACGGTTCCTTCAACAACCACAGCAACCACTGCGCTTCCTCTGATGTGGCCGCCTCCCTCTCAGGCCTGAGCGTCAGGGAGCAGCAGCTGGAGAACGGCGTCGGACCCATCAAAGGTGAGGTCCTCACTACACACTCTCTATAAAACACACACACACTACACACACACACACACACACTCTCTATAACACACACTACACACACACACACACACTCTCTATAACACACACTGCACATGCTCTATAACACACTACACACTTCACTACACATAGTACACATGCTTTATAACACACACACACACACACTACACTACACACACTACACATGCTCTATAACACACACACACACACTACACTACACACACTACACTACACACAGTACACATGCTTTATAACACACACACACTACACTGCACACACTACACATGCTCTATAACACACACACACTACACTACACACACTACACATGCTCTATAACACACACACACACACACTACACTACACTACACTACACTACACTACACACAGTACACATGCTTTATAACACACACACACTACACTACACACACTACACATGCTTTATAACACACACACACTACATTACACACACTAAACATGCTCTATAACACACACACACACACTACACTACACATAGTACACATGCTTTATAACACACACACACACACTACACTACACACACTACACTACACACAGTACACATGCTTTATAACACACATGCACACTACACGTGCTCTACAACTCACACTACACTACACGCACTACACATGCTCTATAACACACACACACACACACACACACACACACACACACACACTACACGCACTCTACAACTCACAAACACACACTACACATGCTCTATAACACACACACACACTACACATGCTCTATAACACACTACACACACTACACATGCTCTATAACACACACACACACACTACACTACACTACACGCACTACACATGCTCTATAACACACACACACACACACACACACACTACACGCACTCTACAACTCACAAACACACACACACTACACATGCTCTAAAACACACACTACACATGCTCTACAACTCACACACACACACACACACACTACACACGCACACTACACTACTCACACTACACATGCTCTACAACATACACACACTACACATGCTCTACAACATACACACACACTACACATGCTCTACAACATACACACACTACACATGCTCTACAACATACACACACACTACACATGCTCTATAACACACACACACACACTACACACACGCTCTTCAATACACACACACACTACACTATACCACACACACTACACATGCTTTATAACACACAGCACACTTCGTCCTGTCCTGGGTGTATCTGCCCAGCGCCCGAGACGTTCTCCCCTGGATGGGTATGGGGAACCCCACCACGACCCTAATAGAGGATAAAGCGGAAGATAATGGATGAATGAATAACACTCACCAAAAAAGAAATTGTAATTAAAAAGAGTATAAAGAAGTATTTTTCGAAGCTGATGCTGAAAGTAGAGTCCATCCAACACATGCTCTACAACATACACACACACTACACATGCTCTACAACATACACACACTACACATGCTCTACAACATACACACACTACACATGCTCTACAACATACACACACACACTACACACACGCTCTCCAATACACACACACACTACACTATACTACACACAGTACACATGCTTTATAACACACACTTCACACGCACTACAACACACACTCTATAAAACAGACACACTACACACGCTCTACATACACACACAATTGACTTCACACACTCTACAACACACACTACACTACACACACTCTACAACACACACTACACTACACATGTGTCTACCACACACACAACACTATACACACTCTGCAACAAACACTACACACTCTCTACCATTAACACTACACACTCTCTACACACACACACCTTTTTATATTTTCTTCAGCTAAAGAACAGTAAAATAAATAATTATTATTTATGTAAATGAACACAGTCTGGCAGCTCAGTGTTTTCTCAGGTCTTTGCGGCGCCCCCTCCTGTCCCGTCAGAATCATGACGTTCAGACTTTCTTGTTAATTCTTCTTTATTGCTTTTGGATGCAGCTGCACTGGTCTTCATTTCCTGATGTAGTCTTTTGTTCTGATCCCTTCACATGAGAACAACGGTGCCATGCTGTCCGAGGCTCGGGATGCAGGCCTCGCAGCTGCACACAGATGATTTGTAATTCAGGGATCTGGGTCAGCCTCAGAATTGTATTCTAATGTTGGCGCTCATCGCGTTGGAGCTCTGCGTTTGCTCTCGTTTTGTACACGATCGTGCACCTGATGTTTAATAGATCAGAGCATTTCCATAAATTAATAAATCTGGATTAATACATTTATATGTCACACATACAGTGTATATAACATTAACACCTCATCATTTATACACACTGGATCAATAGCACAAGTGTTTAGTGCCATATCAGAAGCATATTCCGCTTTATCCTCTATTAGGGTTGCGGGGGGTTCCCCATGCCCATCCAGGGGAGAACGTTTCGGGCACTGGACAGATACACCCAGGACTGGACACCAATCTATCACTGGACACACACTCACTCACACAGACACACTATATATGGGGCAATTTGGAGAACTCAATTGAATTGATCCATGTTTTTGGACTTTGGGAGGAAACCGGAGAACCCGGAGGAAACCCACGCGGACACGGGGAGAACATGGAAACTCCACCCAGATTGGGATTCGAACCGGGAAGTGCTGAGAGGAGAACATGCCAACCACTAATCGAGTCACAACCATCCATCCATCCATTATCTTTCACTTTATCCTCTATTAGGGTCGCGGGGGGGGGGGGGGGTTCCCCATGCCCATCCAGGAGAGAACGTCTCGGGCGCTGGACAGATACACCCAGGACAGGGTGCCTATCTATCACTGGGCACACACTCACTCACACAGACACACTCTATATGGGGCAATTTGGAGAACTCAATTGACAATTACCTGGATCCATGTGAAACCCAAGTGGACACGGGGAGAACATGGAAACTCCGGGAATCCCTAGTGCTGAGAGGAGAACATGCCAACCACTAAGCCACCGTGCGTGCCGCCCAGACCCGGAACCGTGCCAATGTGGTGCACATTGTTAATGAGTATAAATGAAGTTGGTTCCTTAAATAATTCAATTCCCCTTAAATGTTTTAGAGTCAGCGCTGTCATGAACATCCATCCATTATCTTTATCCTATATTAGGGTCGCGGGGGGGGGAAGGACCCGGAGGAAACCCATGCAGACACGGGGAGAACATGGAAACTCCACCCAGATTGGGATTCAAACCGGGAATCCCTAGCACTGAGAGGAGAACATGCTAAACACTAAGCCTCTCAGGCCTTAAGTTTTGGCAGAGCTCATCTACGCATGATGGTGTGTCTGGGTCATGGGTGAGTGGAAGGGTTCGGTTCTGCTCATGGCATCTGAATGTGTATTATACAAGGGCCACCATTGTGCATGTGCACTCTCAGGAGAGGGGCCGGCCGTCGGTTCCATGACTGCGTTCCTGTGTTCGTCGCCCCTCCCCCTTTCAGTTTTTGTTCGCTTTAGACAAAGACCTGAAAAGCCCTACAATTCAGAACCCCAACTGAGATCTGACTCAAGAAACCAAGCTCAGCTCGGTCAAAGAACCCAGTTCATTCAACTCTGAATCAGTTCACAAGAAAAGAAATGACTCCGACGTCACTGAATCACCAAATTAAATTTACCTCCAACTAAAACAACCTGGCGGCACGGTGGCTTAGTGGTTAGCATGTTCTTCTCTCAGCACTAGGGATTCCCGGTTCGAATCCCAATCTGGGTTGAGTTTCCATGTTCTCCCCGTGTCCGCGTAGGTTTCCTCCGGGTTCTCCGGTTTCCTCCCACAGTCCAAAAACATGGATCAAGCCAATTGAGTTCTCCAAATTGCCCCATATAGAGTGTGTGTGTGTGAGTGAGTGTGTGCCCAGTGATGGATTGGCGCCCTGTCCTGGGTGTATCTGCCCAGCGCCCGAAACGTTCTCCCCTGGATGGACATGGGAACCCCCCCCTGCGAACCTAATTTAGGATAAAGTGGAAGATAATGGACTGATGGATTTAAGTGGGTGTCACGGTGGCTTAGTGGTTAGCATGTTCTCCTCTCAGCACTAGGGATTCCCGGTTCGAATCCCAATCTGGGTGGAGTTTCCATGTTCCCCCCGTGTCCACGTGGGTTTCCTCTGGGTTCTCCGGTTTCCTCCTACATTCCAAAAACATGGATCAAGCCAATTGAGTTCTCCAAATTGCCCCATATAGAGTGTGTTTGTGAGTGAGTGTGTGCCCAGTGATAGATTGCCCCCCTGTCCTGGGTGCATCTGCCCAGCGCCTGAAACGTTCTCCCCTGGATGGACATGGGGAACCCCCCCCGCGAACCTAATATAGGATAAAGAGGAAGATAATGGACTGATGGATTTAAGTGGGTGTCACGGTGGCTTAGTGTTTAGCATGTTCTCCTCTCAGCACTAGGGATTCCCGGTTCGAATCCCCATCTGGGTGGAGTTTCCATGTTCTCCCCGTGTCCGTGTGGGTTTCCTCCAGGTTCTCCGGTTTCCTCCTACATTCCAAAAACATGGATCAAGCCAATTGAGTTCTCCAAATTGCCCCATATAGAGTGTGTCTGTGTGCGTGAGTGTGAGCAGTGATAGATTGGCGCCCTGTCCTGGGTGTATCTGCCCAGCGCCTGAAACGTTCTCCCCTGGATGGACATGGGGAACCCCCCCCGCGAACCTAATATAGGATAAAGTGGAAGATAATGGATGGATGGATGGATGTAAGTTTAGCTAAATTGTAGAACGATGTTGTGCACATACTGAACGCTGTATTGCTGAGGTAATGAAAGGAGATAAGTGTAAACAAGAAGATGAAGAATGTGCTAGAGAGGAGAAAAGAGAGTGAGGGGGTGGAATGTCTGCCATGACCTACAGCTTAGAGACCAACAGACAAATAAAGGGGGCTGGAATTGGCATAGATGAAGACACAGGGATTGTTATTGGGAGTGACAGATGATGACGGATCGGGTTCATTAGAGGGACGGCACAGGAGACGTTTCGGGGACGAGATACAATTGGGGTGGTTTGGACATGAGGGTTATTGTGGAGGAAAGATGCTGAGGATGGAGTCGGGCGGGAGGAGAGGAAGGTCAGACAGGTTTACAGATGTGATGTGAACAGTGATGGAGGAAGATGGGCAGGCCTGAGCGAGAATGAGATTAATGATCCACTGTGGTGACCCCTGCCGAGGCCTAACCATGCAAACCAACCAATTGCTGAGGGCCCCGAGCTGGCCTGGGGCCACCGGAGAACGTGTGCCTGTGAACTGAATGCAGCGACCCACTGTGAGCTGAATTTAATATTCTGGGATGTACAATCACACTGTTATCGAAATCCCACTCCATCCATCCATCCATTATCTTCTGCTTTATCCTCTATTAGGGTCGCGGGGGAGGGGGGGGTTCCCCATGCCCATCCAGGGGAGAACCTTTCGGGCGCTGGGCAGATACACCCAGGACAGGGCGCCAATCTATCACTGGGCAACACTAAGCCCAATAATTGCTTAAAATTACTACACTAGTTGCACTCTAGGGTGGCACGGTGGCTTAGTGGTTGGCATGTTCTCCTCTCAGCGCTAGGGATTCCCGGTTCGAATCCCAATCTGGGTGGAGTTTCCATGTTCTCCCCGTGTCTGTGTGGGTTTCCTCCGGGTTCTCCGGTTTCCTCCCACAGTCCAAAAACATGGACCAAGGTCAATTGAATTCTCCAAATTGCCCCATATAGAGTGTGTTTGTGTGAGTGAGTGTGTGTCCAGTGATAGATTGGCGTCCTGTCCTGGGTGTATCTGCCCAGCGCCCGCAACGTTCTCCCCTGGAT
Source organism: Corydoras sp. C115 (assembly GCA_019802505.1). Classification (NCBI taxonomy): domain Eukaryota; kingdom Metazoa; phylum Chordata; class Actinopteri; order Siluriformes; family Callichthyidae; genus Corydoras; species Corydoras sp. C115. Next base: position 569,097 of record JAFMOC010000228.1, on the reverse strand, counting down.
GGACATGGGGAACCCCACCCCACCCTAGTAGAGGACAAAGTGGAAGATAATGGATGGATGGTCGGTGGGCCGCGGCACTGTGGCTTAGTGGTTGGCATGTTCTCCTCTCAGCGCTAGGGATTCAGGTTCGAATCCCAATCTGGGTGGAGTTTCCATGTTCTCCCCGTGTCTGCGTGGGTTTCCTCCGGGTTCTCCGGTTTCCTCCCACAGTCCAAAAACATGGATCAAGGGCAATGGAATTCTCCAAATTGCCCCATATAGAGTGTGTGTGTGTAAGTGAGTGTGTGTTTAGTGATAGATTGGCGTCCTGTCCTGGGTCTATCTACCCAGCACCCGAAACCCCCCGACCCTAATAGAGGATAAAGCGGAAGATAATGGATGGATGGTAGGCCATTTTTAATTAACGTCTTAATTGTGATTCCACCATTGCCTCACAGAAGGTTTGGAGGAATCTGCCGAGGTGCGAGAACCTGAACCTGGTTCTGCTGATTCAGAACAGAATGGTACGCACTGTGAACCCACCGATGCTCGCTGAACTTAATGCTTTAAAGCTTTTCTTCTTGCTGGATTGCAGTGGTTTGCTTTGAAATGAATCCTCAACCTTTTTGAGGTTTGCGTTCGCTTGGAGAAGCAGGCTGGCAATTTCTTTATTTTGCCGTTTGTGTTCAGTTTTCCGTTAATGTACCTCTGCCTGCAGGCCTTAATCACGCATTTTGCCTTTTGTATTACTAACACACTGCCTGACCGACTGACCACCTGGTTGGACCGCCTTCAGCTCACAATCACTGTGGCATCATCTCCACAAGTTTCATTTATTAATGTAAATATCACCCTTTTACAACAGAGGGCGGCACGGTGGCTTAGTGGTTGGCATGTTCTCCTCTCAGTGCAGGTTCGAATCCCAATCTGGGTGGAGTTTCCATGTTCTCCCTGTGTCCACATGGGTTTCCTCCGGGTTCTCTGGTTTCCTCCCACAGTCCAAAGGTCAATTGAAGGTCCAAATTGCCCAATATACACAGAGTGTGTCCGTGTGAGTGAGTGTGTGTCCAGTGATAGATTGGCACCCTGTCCTGGGTGTATCTGCCCAGCGCCCGAAACGTTCTCCCCTGGATGGGCATTGGGAACCCCCCCCAACACGACCCTAATAGAGGATAAAGTGGAATATAACAGCTGGCTGGCAGACATCTGGACTCAATGCACTGCTCTATGAGGTTCTCCATTGGACTGTGACTGGTGGAGTTTCCAGAACATGGAAACTTCACCCAGATTGGGATTCGAACCGGGTTCCCCGGCGCCCAGCGCCCAAAATGTTCTCCTCTGGATTATTATTGGAAAACCCCTCCGTGACCCTAGTATCTATAAATAAGATCCATCCATTATCTTCTGCTTTAACCTCTATTAGTGTCGTGTGGGGGTTCCCCATGCCCAAAATTTCGGGCGCTGGGCAGAAACACCCAAGACAGGGTGCCAATCTATCACTGTACACACTCACTCACACAAACATTATCTTATTGGGGCAATTTGGAGAGTTTAATTGACCTCTAGCCATGTTTTTGGACTGTGGGAGGAACCCGGAGAACCCGGAGGAAACCCACGCGGACATGGGGAGAACAGGAAAACTCCACCCAGATTGGGATTTAAACCAGGAATTCCTAGCACTGAGAGGAGAACATGCTAACCACTAAGCCACCGTGCCACCCCTTCTTGAACCACTCTGTCTCAATTTGAGCTTGATCTTGGAATATGATCTTGTCATTGATGGAACGATCTGATGGTTCCATATATTCAGCGGATCTTATAACGTTGCAGAACCCAGACCAGACCGAATGCAGCGCCCCCAGATCAGAGTTCCATCCATGGTGGTGAAGGTGGTGGCCTTCTTTTTGGCCAGGCAGTGTGTTCTTTGGTTCTGTACCTTTTGTTGGATGGCAATGAATCTTCCTAAGATAACGCCAACGCATTGCTTCATGGTGGCTCATTGCTTCATGGCTTCCTCTGCAGCAGGGGGCAAGTGTGTGAGGCTTAACCGTGATGCCTGCTGCCACCTACAAATGCCAGTATGCTGCTGTGACAGGTTGCCATTGTGGTAAAATGAATATACTGAAGGAATTAACGTGTTATATGTTTTTTTCTTTTTAATATCTGGACCTCATCCACGCAGGAGGACCAGCGAACACCCCAACAGGTACTGCCCACACCATCCCTCACAAATCCAACAACTCTATTTGCTGTGACCATTTTCAGCTTTACATTACGCCTCGTACACTTACAGACTAAAACAAAGTACCAGATACTAAAATTCAGGTTTGTTTGTCAGAGGTGACAGCGGCAAGACAAAACTTTCTGGTATTTGTTTCATTTTTGGGAGACGACGACTCCTTGAGTGGATGGGCAGCATTTACACTATAGCACTCTGAGGTGTGTGTGTATATATATATTGTATATATGCCGGCACTAGGTATTCCCGGAGTTTCCATGTTCTCCCCGTGTCTGCGTGGGTTTCCTCCGGGTTCTCCGGTTTCCTCCCACAGTCCAAAAACATGGATCAAGGTCAATTGAATTCTCCAAATTACCCCATATAGAGTGTGTCTGTGTGAGGGAGTGTGTGCCCAGTGATAGATTGATGCCCTGTCGTGGGTGTATCCGCCCAGCGCCCGAAACGTTCTCCCCTTGATGGGCATAGGGAACCCCCCCCACGATCCTAGTAGAGGATAAAGCGAAAGATAATGACTGGATGTTTGGAAAACGGGACGGCGTGGTGATGTAGTGGTTAGCACGATTCCCGGTTCGGATCCCAATCTGGGTGGAGTTTCCATTTTCTCCCTGTGTCCGCGTGGGTTTCCTCCGGGTTCTCCGGTTTCCTCTCACAGTCCAAAAACATGGACAAAGGTCAATTGAATGCTCCAAATTGCCCCATATAGATCCATCCATTATCTTCCGCTTTATCCTCTACTAGGGTCGTGGGGGGTTCCCCATGCCCATCCAGGGAAGAACGTTTCAGATACACCCAGGATAGGGAGCCAATCTATCACTGGGCACACACTCACTCACACAAACACACTCTATATGGGGCAATTTGGAGCATTGAACTTGGTCTTACCTTGATCCATGTTTTTGGACTGTGGAAGGAAACCAGAGAAAACCCATGGGGAGAACATGGAAACTCCACCCAGATTTTTTGGGATTTGTTTGGGATTCAAACTGGGATTCCCCAGTGCTGAGAGGAGAACATGCTAACCACTAAGCCACCATGTCACCATCTCATCAAAACCATCAAATTTAGGATCATTGTAGACTAACCTAAAGAGCACCAATGGTCAAACACGACTGAAGGGATAGTACACACACATTTATCATGTTACCAGCAAACCCACTACCACAAATACCCAAATACCCCAGACTCCTGGTCTTTAAACATTTCATCATATAGAAATAATATAACTGTAGAAGTCATAACCATTAAGCAGTGATGAGTTTAAAGTCTGGAGTAAACCACTGGACTCAAAGCAGCTGGGGGTGTATTTCCAGATGTGGCAGCAAGCCTCACCTCAGGCGCTCATGAGGACGATTGGCCTGATTTAGGTCCGAATTTTAGAGTTGATAGAATTCCAGAAGAAGAAGAAGAGGAGGACGAGGAGGGGGACGAAGTTGAAGGACACGTTCTAATGAGCCGCTTGGCAGGATCATGTAAAGACCAGAACCATCACCTTGCCAATACGGATCGCACCAGAAGCCTGTCTCTGGAGAGCGACCTCCCCGGATCGTTCCTGATCCGCAGTACGGCGCTGGAGGATCTGACGGCGGTTGAGTACAAACTTAAGGAAGGGATCGACGATTCCGGTGACTTTCCCCAACAAAGACTGAGCTTCGATTCCCCCGAGAGCCACCATGAGGGCTACCGCGAGACGGCCAATGGTCACAGTGGCCTGACCCAACTGGGAGACCCCCAGCATCAGCAAGATGTCCTTGTTGTAGTTCCACGATGCGAGTACGATCAAGTAAGTGATGTCCAGAAGCATGACTTTGCCGGTGTCCAGCTGTTAACCCACATCCAAGAGGACTCGTCCTTGGAACTTGAAGACGAGCTTGAAGAAGGCCTGCTTTCCAAGACCTCTTCCAGGTCGCCAAGCGCATCCCACGGCTCGCCGTCTAGAAAGTCCCGTGTGCCTGTGTCCCATTTCAAAGGTCTGTTGTGTCTTCTTCTGAATCCTAGCCCAGCCTCTCTCGCTTTACTTCCTCCCACCTCGGCTTTCTGACTTTGCAGCACTTCCCTTTGCGGTAATGAATGTCCCGTCCAATAAGATACCGCCTGTTGCCCGATGAGTCTTTCTTTCTGGCTTTACCTCCTTTGGCTCTAGCCCCTTTTCACGCTTTAACTGACTTTGGTTGCCAGTCGTCTCGCTGGCCACGTGTCCAGAAGTGCTGTTGAGCATGTCACAGTTGCATGAGTGTATATATCTATGTGTCCTTGTTATTATTTTATGGTAGGACTGTATTATTTAATGCTAATGTCTTTCAAATTCACAATGACGGCTGAGCGGTCTTTAAAGGCTGCACTCTGAACATCTTCAGTTTTATATTCTAGTCTGAAAGCCATTTTTAAATCAAATGTTTTGACACCAAACCTTTTATTCTTTGGCAGCGCAAACCAAAACGGACAACGACACTGAGAAGCGGGTGAGTAACGGTCTACTCGTTGCGTTCTATGATGTTTTGTCTTAATGTCCCTTCATTCCACCTCATAATAATAATAATAGAATTTTATGGGCTTTATGGGCAGTTATGGGCTTGTGGTAAAGGAACCAGCCTTGTGAAGGTCTCGGTTCGATTCCCCGGTCCCACCAAGTACCATGGCTGAAGTGCCCTTGGGCAAGGCACCTGACCCCAGTCTACACTATACTGTGGGTTCTCCATTCACAGTCCAATGGAGAACCTCATGGAGCAGCGCATTGAGTCCAGGTTGCTGCACCACTGAAATAGCAATCCTCCAAAGTCAGAGTGCCACCTGGCTCTTAAAGGGAACGGTAATTGACTGGGCTAGGTGCCTTGCCCATGGACATTTCAGCTATAGTACCACGGGCCGAACCTCCTTAACCACACGCCTATGCCTGCTCCTTTAAGGTATTGTTTAGCGAAATACGTGGTACGTAGGACCATCATGTAGTAAGAATGTTATTACCGGGGCGCGGTAGCTCAGTGGTTAGGGCATTGGGTTATCAATCTGAAGGTTGGGGGTTCAAATCCCAGGTCCACTGAAGTTACCAATGTGGGTCCTTGAGCAAGACCCTTAACCCTCATTGCTCCAGGGGTGTTTTGATTAACCCCGTGCTCACCTTGTAAGTCGCTTTGGATAAAAACGTCTAATAAATGACCAAATGTATTCAGCATTTGCAGAAGATGGCTGTCAGTATTCAGAGCACATCGTGAAAGTGAGAGTGAGGAACTGTGATGAATGAATGAATGAATGAATGACCTTTTTCATGAACGATGTGATTCTGTTCTCCATCACGTCTCTCAGGCTCCAGGCAGTGGAAGGCCTCACGCAGCCGGCACCAAGATCCCGGCCATGACGCCTCCTCAGTCAGGTGAGGTATTTTACACCAAATAAACATTTATTTCAAATGTCTCAAATGTTCAAAAGCTCAATGGGTTGTCTTTTCTGTTGGTACAGTGAGAGTGGATCTGAAAAAACCTGTAAAGAACGAAAAAGGTAATTAAAATGTTATTTTAATGCTATAAACAGTAAATTAATATAAACTCGGCGGCCATTTTATTAGGTACAGCTCATTGTGTCTCCACTGATCATATAGATGGACTCTAGTTCTGTAGTCCATTTGTTTCTCTATATACTTGGTTCTCTGATGATCAGGACCCCCACAGAGCAGGTATTATTAGGGTGGTGGATGATGGTACGAGTAGATTAGACACCTGAATATTCTGATTGGTGTACTGTTCTCTGTCCAGCAGCACTGCTGTGTCTGATCCACTCTTACCAATACAATAATAATAATAAAAAAAAAAATAATAATCCATCCATCCATTATCTTCTGCTTTATCCTCTATGGGGGGGGGGGTTCCCCATGCCCATCCAGGGGAGAACGTTTCATGCGCTGGGCAGATACACCCAGGACAAGACGCCAATCTATCACTGGGCACATAGACCCCGTAATTCAGACTGCACCTTATAGTACGGTGCGCCTTATATGTGGGACAAATACAGAAATAGACCCCGTAATTGAGACTGCGCCTTATAGTCCGGAAAATACGGTACAAATTGTAATTGTATAACTACAAAGTCCATCTATATGATCAGTGGATATATCAAAGATGCTGAACTGATTTAATGTTGTAAAAACAAAAATAAATCGAATATTAATAAGTCGGTTGATATTATAATATTAGAGACACTCAATGGCGGTGGATAACATCCTGAATTTCTCTTAGAATCCCCAAAGACCCCCGAAGCCAGTGGCCAGAGCAGTCCCGGCACCCCCAAGTCGCCCTCGAGCAAGTCTCTGGCTGGCAAAACCCCCTCGGCCAAGGATGTGAAGAAGGTGGCGGTGATCCGCTCCACCCCCAAATCGCCGGGCTCTCTGAAGAACCGTTCTCCCGCTCCCCTCTCGGCCGCCCCTCTGCCCGACCTGAAGAACGTGCGCTCCAAAGTTGGCTCCACTGATAACCTGAAACACCAGCCTGGAGGAGGCCGGGTAATACTGCACTTGTGTGTGTCAAAGACTAGATACATCTGCAGATGATTGAGCTCTGCCTCTGCCCCCCCTGGGTGGAGTTTCCATGTTTTCCCCGTGTCCGCGTGGGTTTCCTCCGGAAGAAACCTTGTGAGGAACGAGGAACACTGGGGGTCTTATCTCCCTAGATCTGGTTCTGTCCATTAAATCTGATTGTCCATCCATCCATTATCTTCCGTTTTATTCTCTACTAGGGTCGTGGGGGGGTTCCCCATGTCCATCCAGGGAAGAATGTTCTGGGCGCTGGGCAGATACACCCAGGACAGGGTGCCAATCTATCCCTGGGCACACACTCACTCACACAGACACAGACTCTATATGGGGCAATTTGGAGAATTCACTTGATCTGACAGTGTTTAGCACGTTCTCCTCCAGGTGCGAATCCCAATCTGGGTGGAGTTTCCATGTTCTGGAAAACATGGATCAAGTCAATTGAATTCTCCAAATTGCCCCATATAGAGGGTGTGTCTGTGTGAGTGAGTGTGTGCCCAGCAATAGATTGGCGCCCTGTCCTGGGTGTATGTACCCAGCGCCCGAAATGTTCTCCCCTAGATGGGCATGGGGAACACCCCCCCCCCCCCTGCGACCCTAGTAGAGGATAAAGCGGAAGATAATGGATGGACGGACTTGAACTTGATCCATGTTTTTGGACTGTGGGAGGAAACCGGAGAACCCGGAGGAAACCCACGGGGGAGAACATGGAAACTCCACCCAGATTGGGATTCAAACCGGGAATCCCTAGTGCTGAGAGGAGGACGTTCTAACCACTAAGCCAGCGTGCCGCCCTAAATCTGATTGTGCTGAAGAAGACAAATGAGTTCTATCTAAATGAGGTCATGCTGTCGTTAATCCTGTGAAGCTGAACGTCTTCGCCGCGTCGCTGTGTTTTATTTCTTTATTGGTTTTGTTTTTGCTTCTCATCATTTTAGCCGTACTCTGCCCTCACAGGTCCACGTTCTTGATCAGAAGCTGGACTTTAGTTATGTTCAGTCTAAGTGTGGCTCCAAAGACAATATGAAACATGTACCCGGCGGAGGCAAAGTGAGTAACTATAGGAGGAACCTTACGTTCTGGCTCGTCCTTCAGTGATGATCACCAACCGACTCCAGTTCAACCCCCAGTCAGTGCTGGACGGGGGCGGGGCTTATGTTATTGAAGTGTTTGATGTCCTCAGATAATGAAATCTTCACATCTTGTCTCATCTGTGTTCCGTCCGGTTCCTCTGTTTGATGGATTGTTCCCTCTCTCACCCACAGATCCAGATTCTTGACAAGAAGGTGGACTTCAGCAATGTTCAGGCCAGGTGTGGTTCCAAAGACAACATCAAACACGTTCCTGGAGGAGGAAAGGTACGTAGAACCGAGAGGTTTCATCACACAAACAGCAGAACACTACAGGGATCCAGGGGTACAGGGTTTGAATCCCGATCTGGGTGGAGTTTCCTCCCACAGTCCAAAAACATGGATTCAAGGTGAAGTGGATGCTCTAAATTGCCCCCGGGCGGCACGGTGGCTTAGTGGTTAGCATGTTCTCCTCTCAGCACTAGGGATTCCCGGTTCGAATCCCCATCTGGATGGAGTTTCCATGTTCTCCCCGTGTCCGCGTGGGTATCCTCCAGGTTCTCCGGTTTCCTCCCACAGTCCAAAAACATGGATCAAGTCAATTGAGTTCTCCAAATTGCCCCATATAGAGTGTGTTTGTGTGAGTGAGTGTCTGCCCAGCGATAGATTGGTGTCCTGTCCTGGGTGTATCTGCCCAGCGCCCGAAACGTTCTCCCCTGGATGGGCATGGCGAACCCTCCCCCCCCGACCCTAATGTAGGATAAAGCAGAAGATAATGAATGATTAAATTGCCCCCATTTAGTGTGTCTGTGGGAGTTAGTGTGTGTCCAGTGATAGATTGGGGTGCCCTGTCCTGGGTGTATCTGCCCAGCGCTCGAAACGTTCTCCCCTGGATGGGCATGGGGAACCCCCCCACGACCCTAATATTGGATAAAGTTGAAGATAATGAATGAATGAATGAATAAATTGCCCCCATTTAGTGTGTCTGTGGGAGTGAGTGTGTGACCAGTGATAGATTGGCGTCCTGTCTTGGGTGTATCTGCCCAGCGCCCGAAACGTTCTCCCCTGGATGGTCATGGAGAACCCAGTGATACCTGGGGGGGGGGGGTATTTGGGGGGCTCACTAGACAAAAATGGACTCAATTTAAAGGATTATTAACTAATCTGTATTTCTTCACACAGGTCCAAGTTCTGGATCAGAAGCTGGACTTCAGTAGTGTTCAGGCCAAGTGTGGTTCCAAAGACAACCTGAAACATGTACCTGGAGGCGGCAAAGTAAGTAATTATGGGATGTACCCTAAGATTTTCTCGTTTTCACCTTTTATCGAGGGTGGCATGGTGGTTTAGTGGTTGGCATGTTCTCCTCTCAGCACTAGGGATTCCCGGTTCGTATCCCAATCTGGTTGGAGTTTCCATGTTCTCCCAGTGTCCACGTGGGTTTCCAGGGAGAACATGGAAACTCCACCCAGATTGGGATTCCAACCGGGACTCCCCAAGCGCTGAGAGGAGAACATACAAACCACTAAGCCACCTTACCAGATTACAACAAATATGCAGTACAGTAGCGGTCAAAAGTTTGGACACGCCCCCTTCTTGCTCCATCATCTATTTCCTCCTCTTATCATATAGATGGACTTTGTAGTTTTATAATTACAGACTATAGTCTATCTGTGTTCTTGTTGTTGTTAGGCCCCTGTTGGTTCTCTGTTCTCTATTGACAGAACAGGTATCATTTGGGTGGTGGATTGTTTCTTGTCAGTTCTGCAGTGACACTGATGTGGTGAGGGGGTTTTAGTGCAGCAGTGCTGCTGGAGTTTCATTTCTCCACCTCAGTGACACTGCTGGGATAGGAATAATGCAGCAACCAAATAACCCCTGCTCTGTGGTGCTACTATTGGGGTTCTGACCATTAGAACAGAGTAAAGGGGACGTACACAGTATGAACTGTAGAACAAACAGATGGACTACAGTCTGGAATTGGAGAACTACAAAGTCCATCTTTACAGTAAGTGGAACTGAGAACATGGACAATAAGTGGAGCAAGAAAGAAGATGCGTCCAAATATTTAACTGTATGTGTGTGTGTGTGTGTGTGTGTGTGTGTGTGTGTGTGTGTGTGTGTGTATTGAATACAGGTGCTGTTTACAGTACATACAGTATTGTGTTATGTACTCAGGTTCACGTCTCTCAGTTGGTGAAAATACTGACAGCACTTTATATTTAAACCATAAAAATCTTAAATTTGTATATATATATATATATATATGGCACGGTGGCTTAGTGGTTGGCATGTTCTCCTCTCAGCGCTAGGGATTCCCGCTTCGAATCCCCATCTGGGTGGAGTTTCCATGTTCTCCCCGTGTCTGCGTGGGTTTCCTCCGGGTTCTCCGGTTTCCTCCCACAGTCCAAAAACATGGATCAAGTCAATTGAGGTCTCCAAATTGCCCCATATAGAGTGTGTGTCTGTGTGAGTGAGTGTGTGTCCAGCGATAGATTGGCACCCTGTCCTGGGTGTATCTGCCCAGCGCCCGAGACATTCTCCCCTAGATGGGCATGGGGAACCCCCCCCCCCCCCCCCCGCAACCCTAATAGAGGATAAAGCGGAGGATAATGGATGAATGAATATATATATGTTCCCCATGCCCATTCAGGGGAGAACGTCTCGGGCACTGGGCAGATAGACCCAGGACAGGACGCCAATCCATCGCTGGGCACACACTCACTCACACACACACACTCTATATGGGGCAATTTGGAGAATTCAATTGACTTGATCCATGTTTTTGGACTGTGGGAGGAAACCGGAGAACCCGGAGGAAACCCGCGTGGACATGGGGAGAACATGGAAACTCCACCCAGATTGGGATTCGACCCGGGAATCCCTAGCGCTGAGAGGAGAACATGCTAACCACTAAGCCACCGTGCCGCCCTATATATATATACACACACACAGGTGAAGTTAGCACACGTACATGGCGCCCAGGGAGACATTGGTGTTAGATGCCTTGCCCAAGGGCACTTCAGACGTGGTACTTGGTTGGATCGGGAATCGAACCCGAGACCTTCAGGTCACATGACTGGTTCCTTAACCACAAGCCCATGACTGCTCTTTTCAGCCTTATTAAGCATTACGGGGTGATACGCCGTGTTTTTCCGTTTCCTTGGACCGCCTCCGATCTCTACTGCTACCTCTCTGTAATCAGTCTCTATAAGAACCCCCCCCCCCCCCTCATCCCCAAACCTAAGAATAACCCCCCCCTCATCCCCAAACCTAAGAATAACCCCCCCCTCATCCCCAAACCTAAGAATAACCCCCCCCCTCATCCCCAAACCTAAGAATAACCCCCCCCCTCATCCCCAAACCTGTTGCCTCTTTCAGGTCCAGATTCTTGATCAGAAGTTGGATTTGAGTAACGTGCAGGCCAGGTGTGGTTCCAAAGACAACCTCAAACACACACCCGGAGGTGGAAGAGTGAGTAAACACGGGCGGAGTCCGCGTCCTCGTATGTGTTTACCCATCACGTTTGATTCTGTCTGACACCCGACACAAAGGACATTCATTATCAACAGCGCGTCAACCGCGGCTCAGCGATAGAACCGAACCGTCAGACTGCAGCACCGTCCATTTTGTTTTCACATTAGATAAAAAACCAAATAACAACATTAACCCCCTACATTTTAATTAACTTACAATTACAAAAGAGAGAACATCATCCATCCATTATCTTAGTGATTTAGTGGTTAGCATGTTCTCCTCTCAGCACTAGGGATTCCCGGTTCGAATCCCAATCTGGGTGGAGTTTCCATGTTCTCCCCGTGTCCGCGTGGGTTTCCTCCGGGTTCTCCGGTTTCCTCCCACAGTCCAAAAACATAGATCAAATCAATTGAGTTCTCCAAATTGCCCCATATAGAGTGTGTATGTGTGAGTGAGTGTGTGCCCAGTGATGGATTGGCGCCCTGTCCTGGGTGTTTCTGCCCAGCTCCTGAGACGTTCTCCCCTGGATGGGTATGGGGAACCCCCCCACGACCCTAATAGAGGATAAAGCGGAAGATAATGGATGGATGGATGGTTAGGCTTGGGCAACAAGTTGGCTTAGTGGTTGTTGAGGGTTTCCTCCGGGTTCTCCGGTTTCCTCCCACAGTCCAAAAACATGGATCAAATCAATTGAATTCTCCAAATTGCCCCATATAGAGTGTGTCTGTGTGAGTGAGTGTGTGTCCAGCGATAGATTGCCGGCCTCTCCTGGGTGCATCTGCCCTGACTCATCTGCCCTGCCCTGTATCTGCCCTGTGGGTTTCCTCCCACATCCAAAAAACATGGATCAAGGTCAAATGAATGCTCCTAATCGCTCCATATAGAGTGTGTGTGTGTTAGTTAGTGTGTGCCCAGCGATAGATGGGTGCCCTGTCCTGGGCGTATCTGCCCTGACTCAATCTGCGTGGAGTTTCCATGTTCTCCCCGTGTCCACGTGGGTTTCCTCCGGGTTCTCTGGTTTCCTCCCACATCCAAAAAACATGGATCAAGGTCAAATGAATGCTCCTAATTGCCCCATATAGAGTGTGTGTGTGTGTGTGTGTGTGAGTGTGTGCCCAGTGATAGACTGGCGCCCTGTCCTGGGTGTATCTGCCCAGCGCCCGAAACGTTCTCCCCTGGATGGGCATGGGGAGTAGAGGATAAAGCGGAAGCTAATGAATGGATAAAGACATGCAGATGAAATCGGAGAACGTTCTGCTGCTGAGGACTTGAAACAGACCGCCTCTCGTCCTGAAGGACACTTGTGGTTTTGTCCCGTTGTTGTTGTTGACTCGCTCAGGCTCCTTTGTATCCAGCAGTTGGCCACCGCAAGAGGATGACCTCATCTCGAGGACAAGTGCACCCTCTTTGTCCAGAAAATCCCCTGCTGTTCCTGCCGTGAGGTCACGGCTCTATTTTGGAACGTCGGGACGGTGCTCAGTTCACTCGTGACTCTACAGCTGTGTGTGAACGCTGACAAATATTGGATTGCGATGGAAGTGTCCCGCTCTGAGGGTTTATGATGTGGGTTTAAACTTTGGGTCCTTTTTGCACCAGCATGCAAGAGACAGCGGCTCTGTGTCCACCGAGAGTGCTGAAGTGGACATTAGAGACTAAAGATGAGATGCTTAATCGTTTTTGAGGAATTAATTGTGATTTATTAATCATAAGAGTGCCTGGCATGTTCTCCTCTCAGCACTAGGGATTCCCGGTTCGAATCCCAATCTGGGTGGAGTTACCATGTTCTCCCCGTGTCTGCGTGGGTTTCCTCCGGGTTCTCCGGTTTCCTCCCACAGTCCAAAAACATGGATCAAGTCAATTGAGTTCTCCAAATTGCCCCATATAGAGTGTGTTTGTGTGAGTGAGTGTGTGTCCAGCAGTAGATTGGCGCCCTGTCCTGGGTCTATCTGCCCAGCGCCCGAGACGTTCTCCCCCGGATGGGCATGGGGAACCCCCCCGCGACCCTAATAGAGGATAAAGCGGAAGATAATGGATGGATAATCATTAGAGCGCCTGAACATAGTCATGACATCATTCATAATAAAAATCCATATTATGCCTGTACGGCACGGTGGCTTAGTGATTGGCATGTTCTCCTCTGCACTAGGGATTCCCGGTTCGAATCCCAATCTGGGTGGAGTTTCCATGTTCTCCCCATGTCCACGTGGGTTTCCTCCGGGTTCTCCGGTTTCCTCCCACAGTCCAAAAACATGGATCAAGGTCGATTGAATTCTCCAAATTGCCCCATATAGAGTGTGTGTGAGTGAGTGAGTGTGTGCCCAGTGATAGATTGGCGTCCTGTCCTGGGTCTATCTGCCCGGCGCCCGAAACGTTCTCCCGTGGATGGGCATGAGGAACCCCCCCCCCCCCCGCGACCCTAATAGAGGATAAAGCGAAAGATAATAATAGCGCTAAAAGATAATAGTTATTTTGTGTTCACGTTAAATTAATTACAAAGCTATAAAAAAGATTTCGGTAATCATTTGCATAATAATTGTGATTATTTCTTAGACAATAATCATAACATCATAATCTGTAATCATCTCATCTGTAGTAAAGACTTTTATATAATAAGACATTGTATCAGTCATTTTGTTTTTTCATGCGCCCCTAGTGGTCTGAGTCTGAACTGCACCCTCCCTGCTGTCTCTGATGGGTTCACATGCAACCGTGTTCTTCTCTCTTTACTTAAAGGTCCAGATTCTTCACAAAAAAATCGACCTGAGCAACGTGCAGTCGAAATGCGGCTCTAAAGACAACATCCACCACAAGCCAGG
>JAFMOC010000228.1:542500-550000 GCA_019802505.1 Corydoras sp. C115 | reverse complement strand
GCTCTTATTTATACCCGGCCTTTCGAGCATCCCCGCATCCGCCTCGTAGGTGAGAGATCAAGACCCACTGTGTTTCATCTTCTCTTCCAAATCGATTGTTTAGCACACGATGCATCAGCCGAGCGAATTTCACGACGGAATTTCATTGGATAAGAAGCGAGGGCTTTCTTCCCTTCTCACTGAGGAATGTACTGCAGGGCGACCGTTTAATTAGACCCTCAAGACGTGGTTCCTGGACATATGGAGCATCTTCCATTCAAATTACACTGTATTCTATAAAAGATAAGACGGCGACCTTCCAGCTCCGGGCTTGCAGTTCATCATATGATTCGTTTAAGCAGAAAGGCTGGATTTGATTCGATTAGGTGGATGATCTGCAGACCGGGGTGGGAACCTCAGCAGGAGGTGGTCGTTGGCTCTCGTGGCGGTCTGTAAAAGCCCATCACGTCGGCAGCGAGCTCATTCACGGCATTCTGCACCTGTACGTTTTAGCTTGGGTTTAAATTGTGATAGTCCAGATTGTTGTGCGTTTTCGGATCCGACGTGCTTTCAGGACGTACGAGGAATTTATAAGTGTTCTGTAAAAGATAGACGTCCGGCTCGCGGCTCGTAGCTCGTCAGACGATGTTTGCTTTAAACGGAGGAGCTCGGTTTTTATAGATTAGATGGGGATTTGGTACGAAAACGTAGGATTGTCTAGAACACGTAACGTCGAAACGGCTTAACGATGCTTAAGGTTGTAGAACGTGGCAACTAAACCTAACTCGATTATTACCCTTCATTAGAACTCTGATACTGTACTTATGAATCTGTACTCCATTTGAACTCATTATAGGGAACCGTGAAAATTTTTTTTTAAATATAGATTTACGGGTGGCTTAGTGGTTGGCATGTTCTCAGCGCTGCGGATTCCCGGTTCGAATCCCAATCTGAGTGGAGTTTCCATGTTCTCCCCGTGTCCGCGTGGGTTTGCTCCCACAGTCTATAAACATGGATCAAGTCAATTGAGTTCTCCAAATTGCCCCATATAGAGTGTGTTTGTGTGAGTGAGTGTGTGTCCAGTGATAGATTGGCGTCCTGTCCTGGGTGTATCTGCCCAGCGCCCGAAACGTTCTCCCCTGGATGGGCATGGGGAACCCCCCCCACGACCCTAATAGAGGATAAAGTGGAAGATAATGGATGGATAGATGGAAATAAATGTCCTTTTTGTGTTCAGGTTCAATAATTATGAGTAATAAATGAGTAATGTTTGGGCTTTCTAGCTTGAGGTTTTAATCCATTAAGACAAATTAAGGCAATTTCTTATAATAGGTACGTATACAATATAAAAGGCTAAAGATAAAAATAATTACTTTACTTTTGGTGTTCAGGTTCATAATTACAGTAGTAAATACTAAGTATTAATTATGATTAACAAGTGAGTGAAGTTTAGTCTTTACAGGTTACAGTTTTAATATATTAAGCCAGTTCTTTATAATGGGAGGAATATGTGTTAATGTAAAAATTATTACTTTACTTTTTGTGTACAGGTTTATAATTAGACAAGTAAAAAGTACTAATTATGAGTAATAAATGAGTAACGTTTTGTATTTCTAGCTTGATGTTTTAATACATTAATGCCAAATTAAGCCAATTCCTTATAATGGGTATGAATACAAGATAAAAGGCTTAACGTGAAAATGATTACTTTTTGGATTCATAATTATAGTTCATAATTATAGTATTAGAGAGTACTAATTATGAGTAATAAGTGAGTGAAGTTTAGTCTTTACAGGTTACAGTTCAGTCTTTACAGGTTACATTAAGCCAGTTGTTTATAATGGGAGGATTATGTCTTAATGTAAAAATTATTACTTTCCTTTTGGATTAGTTTCATAATTATAGTATTAGAGTACTAATTATGAGTAATAAATGAGTAACGTTTTGTATTTCTAGCTTGATGTTTTAATACAGTATTCCAAATTAAGCCAATTCCTTGTATAATGGGTATGAATACAAGATAAAAGGCTGAATGTGAAAATTATTACTTTCCTTTGGGAGTATAGTTTCATAATTATAGTATTAGAGAGTATTAATTAGGATTAACAAGTGAGTGAAGTTTAGTCTTTACAGGTTAGGCTTAATATATTAAGCCAGTTCTTTATAATGGGAGGATTATGTGTTAATGTAAAAATGATTACTTTTTGTGTACAGGTTTATAATTAGACAAGTAAAAAGTACTAATTATGAGTAATAAATGAGTAACGTTTGGGCTTTCTAGCTTGATGTTTTAATCCATTAATGCCAAATTAAGGCAATTTCTTATAATAGGTACATATACAATATAAAAGGCTAAAGATAAAAATAATTACTTTACTTTTGCCGTTCAGGTTCATAATTACAGTAGTAAAAAATACTAATTATGAGTAATAAATGAGTAACGTTTTGTATTTCTAGCTTGATGTTTTAATACATTAATGCCAAATTAAGCCAATTCTTTATAATGGGTATGAATACAAGATAAAAGGCTTAATGTGAAAATTATTACTTTCCTTTTGGAGTACAGTTTCATAATTATAGTATTTATCCTCTATTAGGGTCGCGGTGGGGTTCCCCATGCCCATCCAGGGGAGAACGTTTCGGGCGCTGGGCAGATACACCCAGGGCGCCAACCTATCGCTGGACACACACTCACTCACACAGACACACTCTATATGGGGCAATTTGGAGAATTCAATTAACTTGATCCATCTTTTTGGACTGTGGGAGGAAACCGGAGAACCCGGAGGAAACCCACACGGACACAGGGAGAACATGGAAACTCCACCCAGATGGGGATTCGAACCGGGAATCGTGCCGCCCAAAAGTACTAATTATGAGTAATAAATGAGTAACGTTTTGTATTTCTAGCTTGATGTTTTAATACAGTATTCCAAATTAAGCCAATTCTTTATAATGGGTCTGAATACAAGATAAATGTTAAAATGATTACTTTCCTTTGGGAGTACAGTTTCATAATTATAGTATTAGAGAGTACTAATTATGAGTAACAAGTGAGTGAAGTTTAGTCTTTACAGGTTACAGTTTTAATACATTAAGCCAGTTCTTTATAATGGAAGAATTAAGGGTCAATGTAAAAATGACAGGTTGATAATTACTATAGTAAAGAATACCAGGGCTCCCAGCGATAGATTGGCGTCCTGTCCTGGGTGTATCTGCCCAGCGCTCGAAACGTTCTCCCCTGGATGGGGATGGGCATGGGGAACCCCCCCCCCCCCCTCCGCGCGACCCTAATAGAGGATAAAGCGGAAGATAATGGATGGATACCAGGGCTGAGTAATAAATGAGTAAGGTTCGGTCTTTAAGCCACGTTAAGCCGTTTTGACGTTAAGCGTTGTTACTTGAGTATTTTTTACCACACAGTGCTCGATCTGAAACGACGGCTGTGGCGCCTGAATTATTTGCTTTATTAGCGCTTGATTATAGATATCAGATATTTAATCACCCCATCGGTGTTCTCAGTTCAGCGTTCATCACGGCTCACCCCATCGCTCCAACCGTGAGCTCCATTCAACGCAGCCTGCCGTAGTAGCTGAATGTGCGAGGTGAGCGTTCTCCACAGACGAGCCTTCTTGTGAACCCGGGTCATCATCAGTGTGGTTACGTAGAGCCGAGCGGAACCCTCGATTTGACCCCGACGTGTTTGTTCAGTGTTCGTGCTTCGTTGCTGATCATCCTCATCATCATCCTCATCTCCATCGAACACATCCACCGTTAACAGTGTAGTGTGTATCGTGCGGATCTCCTCTTAGTTGCATGGAGTTGTGAATAGTTCCCGTTTCCTCACGAGCCGAAAGAACCATTCCACGACTATTACGCTCCTCACGGCACATCGTCCCGGCAACCTTCACGGACCTCCGGACTTCTCGGGCACGTCCATTAACCCTCGGGATCGCCGGCGCTTCCTGCATGTGTCTGCATCCACCACGTTACTTAGCTGTAGATTCCCGCTTTTCGATTCTGTAAAGAGGTGGAGGAGACCGACCGTCCGACAGATAAGATCAGCCCTTTCGATTCGGGATGGAGGAGCAGCATTGCTGATTAGGAGTCTGATTCTAGACCCGATGCTCGATTCATCCCGACTCGCCGAGGAGGACAAAGCCGGGGACGACGTAGCAGAGCAGATGCGTTTGATCCATGATTCTCTGCATGCTGCAGTGTTTTGTTCTGAATTGGCATCGGTTAGGAATGTTTCAGACCGGATTAGTGTACGGTGAAGGGTACGTGGGGGATGAAGGTCTTCCCCTGGGTGCATTCGGCGCACCGGGGGGGGAGGGGGAGTTCAGTAGGAGGGGGGTGGTAGGTCTAGTCGCAGTCTGGAAAAGCCCGTCACGTCATCACCGCCATCGGTCACTGGATTCTGCGCCTGTACATTTAGCTTGGGATTGTGATTGTCGAGATCGTTGTGTGTTTTAATAACGGATTCTTGTTAATGTTCATGTGAATTTGGAAATAAAGACGAGAAAACAGCACGACTCGCTCCTTCTTCACTTTAGGGGACGGAATTCATCGTTCAAATGTAATGACATGCAAAGCACTAAAAATGGGGGGGGGGGCATCAAGCTGAAGGTTGGGGGTTCTGATCCAACAGTACATACTGTGTACGTCGCCTTTACTCTGTTCTAATGGTCAGAACACCAATAGTAGCACCACAGAGCAGGGGTTATTTGGTTGGTGCATTATTCCTATCCCAGCAGTATCACTGAGGTGGTACTATTGGGGTTCTCCTGAACATCACAGAACAGGTATCATTTGGGTGGTGGATTGTTTCTTGTCAGTTCTGCAGTGACACTGATGTGGTGAGGGGGTTTTAGTGCAGCAGTGCTGCTGGAGTTTCAGTTCTCCACCTCAGTGACACTGCTGGGATAGGAATAATGCCCCAACCAAATTACCCCTGCTATGTGGTGCTACTATTGGGGTAAAGATGGACTACAGTCTGGAATTGGAGAACGACAAAGTCCATGTTCTCCGTTGCACTTTCTGTAAAGATGGCCTTTGTAGTTCAAGAATTCTCTGTGTTCTACAGTACATACTGTGTACGTCCCCTTTACTCTGTTCTAATGGTCAGAACCCCAATAGTAGCACCACAGAGCAGGGGTTATTTGGTTGGTGCATTATTCCTATCCCAGCAGTGTCACTGAGGTGGAGAAATGAAACTACAGCAGCACTGCTGCACTAAAACCCCCTCACCACATCAGTGTCACTGCAGAACTGACAAGAAACAATCCACCACCCAAATGATACCTGTTCTGTCAATAGAGAACAGAGAACCAACAGGGGACTAACAACAACAAGAACACAGACGTTCTACAGTCTGTAATTATAAAACTACAAAGTCAATCTATATGATAAGAGGAGGAAAGATTGGGCGTGTCCAAACTTTTGACTGCTACTATACCTCCAAGCATGTTATTCAGAGAGAACGCAGAACCTTATTCAAACAAAGCAACTAATAGCAGATTAAAATCAATGCTGCGTTTCATCATGAAACACCAACCATAGAGCGATGAGGGGTATTAAGGTCATATTAACAGCAGCGGACCTGGGATTCGAACCCACAACCTTCAGATTGTAACCACGGAGCTTCCACGCCCAAACGGAACATCACCATGACAACAGCAACACAACAAAACCAAGCGCACCACAGTCCTGGTGAATAACGGGCAGCAGTTTGAGGGGGTTGATTTTTTTTTTTATTGTACTATATACAAGCCTTTTGTGTGTCCTGCAAATGATTCAACGTTTTCAACCAAATGAAATGCTGCGCGGAACCCGGTTCGGACTAAACTACAGCCACGGGAGCACGAAGACTGCACTGCGATCCGAAACACGCGGGAGACGAACAGATCCACAGATCCGGGAGTAATGCTGAATTGCATAGCCAGTATTTATAATGAGGGGTGGGTGGGGTGTGGGGGGGTGCAGCGATGATCACAGGAGACATCGGGCCGACAGGAGAACCGGGTCGGATCGAGGGACCGTGGGAAGAGAACCTGAGAGCAAACCGGTACTAAACGTGACGGAGGATATGAACATGCGGTGGGTCCGAATGGAAACGGGAACGACGGGAGGCGACGGCCCGAATCGGGCACCCGACCGCGTGGAGCATCGTCAGGGTGCGTCGAGGACGGCTCAATGGCTCCGATTTATTCCTTCTGGTCGGCGAACGGAAATCGGTCTACGCTAGGTGACGCTGAAAGAAAGAAGACAAGCGGCCGGGCCCGGGGATGGAGACCCGCGGATCCGTACGGACATCCTATGAAGTGCTTCTAGTTGAGGATGTGCCCACTGATAAAGGAAGATACACCGGATACGGGTCCATTAGTCGAGATTAATAAAGACAAACTTAGCTTTTCGTCTGCTTTTGGTCGTCACTCCACAATACAAGCCTATACGATCTAGTCAGCAGGGAAACACCTTTTGGTCAAGAGCCCCATTCAAGTCTGCTACATAGTGCGCTACAACGTGTTCACCTGACAGGTTAGGATACCACACCAATAACATAGTTTAGCTGACTATCAGATATTTATGGAGGTGGTCGGTTCTTTTTTTTTTTTTTCAACATTAAGCTTTTTTTTCTGTGAGAAAAGAGCTGCTGGAGACAGATTTGCGTTTCTACGTTCCATATCATTCACTAAAAACTGTGAAAATATTTGGCTGATGTTTGAATATCAAACAACAGAAGTCCATAACATATTTCTTGGTTTGCAATAATACAAGTCTTTTGTTTGTTTTTTCATGTCCCCATGTTAATGCCAAAAAGGGTGTGGTTCTGTTGTTTTTTTTGCGGTTTGCATGCCGTGTTGCAGGCGGGGCTTTGTACTGAAGATTGTCATTAGGGGGTCGACGCTTCGCTCTCGGACCGGGCTCTGGAGTGGAATCGCTGATGGGGGCGCGGTTTGGCTTTGGGGTTCGGTACTGGGTCTTTTGAGAGAGGGAAGTTCCTGCGCTCCCACGGCTGCACCATCTGGGGATGGACAAAAAAACAGAACGTGAACATCGGTGACCGGACACTGCACTGAACATCCAATAAACATCTATATTGGCATTTTCAAGATTCAAGAAAATAAAATCATTTTATTATCATTAATGTCACGTGGTACATGAGGTAAGAACAAAATTATGGGTCACGGACCGATTACCCTGTTATTTTAAATCATTCATTCATTGTCTTCAGCTTTATCCTATATTAGGGTTGCGGGGGGGTTCCCCATGCCCATCCAGGGGAGAACGTTTCAGACGCTGGGCAGATACACCCAGGACAGGGCGCCAATCTATCACTGGACACACACTCGCTCACACAAACACACTCTATATGGGGCAATTTGGAGAATTCAATTGACTTGATCCATGTTTTTGGACTGTGGGAGGAAACCAGAGAACCCGGAGGAAACCCACACGGACACGGGGAGAACAAGGAAACATGTTCTCCACACAGATGGGGATTCAAACCGGGAATCC
>JAFMOC010000228.1:417500-535000 GCA_019802505.1 Corydoras sp. C115 | reverse complement strand
CTGTAACCAATGACATTTTTGTTTATATACAGTACCAGTTAAAAGACACGCCCCCTTCTGGCTCCATTCTCCATTTCCTCCTCTTACCATATAGATGGACTTTGTAGTTTTATAATTATAGACTGTAGAACATCTGTGTTCTTGTTTTTGTTAGTCCTCTGTTGGTCAGGTATTATTGAGCAGGTCTAATTTGGGTGGTGGATTATTTATTGTCAGTTCTGCAGTGACACTGATGCGCGGGGGGGGGGGGGGGGCACCACAGGGACTGTAGTAGAGCATTAAGCGATAGATAGTGGACAGATGGGTGGACACACACTTGATGTTTTAAAACCCTAAAGCTTGGTGTTTGTAAACCGTAAAGATCTGAACTACTGGAAAAAATAAGGAAGAATAATTAAAACTACAATCAAATTTAATTATTAATTAAATGTAAACCTCATTACAATTTATGTTTTATGACATTTCAATAGTATTAAAACAGCTATTTTCTTATAAAACTGCTCACTTTCAAAATAATTGATCGTTAATACGTAAATATCACCAGAAGGTGGCAGTAATGCACCTAAAAGCTATATTGAGGATCGCAGCCTTCAGTATAACATTCAGATATTATTTTAATGAAGGGCTAAATTGATGGAACAAAGCCTCTGTGAAAGAAAAGCCCATGATAGTAATATAACTGTATATGAGAAACATGATGAATCATGCACAACAGGGCCAAATATGATCTCTATGACGGATGGAACTGATCTGGGGTCGCAGCAGTCGGTCAGGTCTGGGGTCAGCAACGTTAAAAGGTTTGCTAGCCTGAATATACTAAACCACCAGGTTCTTTTCCTATTCCAAGATGACAACTTGCGATTAATCAGGTTCGAACTGTGAGGGAGTGGTTAAGGGAGTATGAGACAGCATTCTCACACATGGATCGGCCACAAGAGTCCAGACCTGAACCCTATTAATAATCTTTGTGATGTGAGAGACTGTGCAGTGATTTAAATCATCAATGCAAGATCTTGGGGAAAATGAATGTAAATAAATGTTGTGACATCACAGAAGCTTGTGTAGAACATGCCACAGAGAATGAGAGCTAAATACTTTTTTTAAATATATATATATATATATATATATATATATATATATATATATATATATATATATATATATTTTTTTTTTTTTTTTTTTTTTTTTTTTTTTTTTTTCCCCCCCCATTCATTCATTATCTTCCGCTTTACCCTCTATTAGGGTTGCGGTGGGGTTCCCCATGTCCATCCAGGGGAGAATGTTTCGGGCGCTGGGCAGATACACCCAATCCATCGCTGGGCACACACTCACTCACACACACTCTATATGGGGCAATTCCGAGAACTCAATTGACTCGATCCATGTTTTTGGACTGTGGGAGGAGACGGAAGAACCCGGAGGAAACCCACGTGGACACGGGGAGAACATGGAAACTCCACCCAGATGGGAATTCGAACCGGGAATCCCTAGCGCTGAGAGGAGAACATGCTAACCACTAAGCCGCCTAATATATATATATATATATATATATATATATATGCATGCATGCATGCATGCATATGTTCTCTGGTTCTGCGGTTTCATGCCTCCACCTCAGTGACACTGCTGGGATAGGAATAATGCACCAACCAAATAACCCCTGCTCTGTGGTGCTACTATTGGGGTTCTGACCGTTAGAACAGAGAAAAGGGGACGTACACAGTATGTACTGTAGAACAAACAGATGGACTACAGTCTGGAATTGTAGAACTACAAAGTCCAGCTTTACAGGAAGTTTACTCAGAAAAATGGACAGACAATAAGTGGAGCAGAAAGGAGGTGCGTCCTAAATTTTGGCCGTCACTGTATTCTAAATAAAGTAAAGTCAGCTGGCTCACATCAAAGAGCCTGTTTTAAGAAACCATATGCTAGAGCTGTTTAGTCCTTGGCTACAGAGATGCACACAAAACACTGTAATCGCTTCAGAGGACCCGAAGGACAAAGATGCTAAAGTTTATTTTAAGATGTATTTTAGCACAAAACCATGTGTTTGAAAGCTCAGCCTCTTTATCTGCAGCAAAACTACAATGAAGGGCCATTAAAGGTATTTCAAAACAATAATGCTTTCAATTATTTTAATAATTAATGTTAGTTAACACACGTGTTTATCTTCACGGTTATACTTCACATTTAGGCATTCAGATAAAAATAAACAAGCAATCCTCTTAAAATCCCTCCGCTGCAGCTTTGTCATCATTACCATTAATGTTCTCGCGCTTCGCCCAGGTTACCATGGACGCAGAGTCCAGCCTGAGGTCAGCACACTGAGCGGGAGGCACGGGGCTGTTTATTCAGGAGGGTGCTTGATTACTGAAGAATTTCAACTGAAGCTTCAGAGACATTTTATTAAAACCCTGGTGAATTGTACTAACCCGTGGGCAAGGGGTAGAGGGGTAACTGAAGTGGTATAAATCTATAAGGGGAACTGTACATACCTTAATGCTTGCATTCTGGAGGGTGCTGGGATGGATGAGGCGCCGTCTCTTGCAGCTGGTCAGCGGCCGGACACGGGCGGAAGAACCTGTGCTGTGAGACGGCAAAGAGATTTCGGCATTAATGAATGGGCCATGTACCACTCAAAAGTTTTTTACTTTTTACTCTGTTCTAATGGTCAGAACCCCAATAGTAGCACCACAGAGCAGGGGTTATTTGGTTGGGGCATTATTCCTATCCCAGCAGTGTCACTGAGGTGGAGGAATGAAACTCCAGCAGCACTGCTGCACTAAAACCCCCTCACCACATCAGTGTCATTGCAGAACTGACAAGAAACAATCCATCACCCAAATGATACCTGTTCTGTCAATAGAGAACAGAGAACCAACAAGGGACTAAAACACAAAAATAGAGCAAGAAGGGGGCGTGTCCAACTGGTAACAATGCAACCAATTTCCTTTTGAAATTAAATCATGTTGTTTAGAGTTAGAGGGTAATATTTATATTTCAGGTTTGGATAAGGTGGCTTAGTGCTTGGCATGTTCTCCTCTCAGCTCTAGGGATTCCTGGTTCGAATCCCCATCTGGGTGGAGTTTACATGTTCTCCCCGTGTCCACGTGGGTTTCCTCCGGGTTCCCCGGTTTCCTCCCACAGTCCAAAAACATGGATCAAGTCAATTGAGTTCTCCAAATTGCCCCATATAGAGTGTGTCTGTGTGAGTGAGTGAGTGTGTGCCCAGTGATAGATTGGCGTCCTGTTCTGGGTGTATCTGCCCAGCGCCCGAAACGTTCTCCCCTGGATGGGCGTGGGGAACCCGCCACACCACTTTGGATAAGTCTCAATAAAATCAGCGCAAGTCTATGTAGGTGAAGTCCTAACAATGCATAAACAATGTGTGTGTGTGTGTGTGTAATAGGGGTGTCTTCAACTAAGGATTTTCATAGTCGAATCTGATTCGTCAGATTTTCCCTATAGTCGACTGATAGTCGAATCAGTTAAAATTTTACCAAAGATGGCGCTATAAGCGTGGTTTTTTTAAAAAACGTGGTTTTTCTAGAGCACCGTAGATGGGATTGGGAGCAGGGGGAGCTTTATTAATGTGTAGCCTATTGTTAAAGCGCACACATCATTTAAAAAAAAATATTAACAGAAATTAGGATGATTTTAGGCTATACAAAAGGCTATATATATAAAACGAAAACAAAGACATTTCATGTAAAAACTAATGCTTAGCAGCAGCCATGGGCGCCCCAATGTGGTCAAAATGGTACATTCGAATATGAGGTTCATAGTCGACTACGGTACTCTGAATCGAATCGTCGAATCAGCGAATATTGCAGCTCACCCCTAGTGTGTAAGTATTCTAATATTATCTTTAAGATTTTATTCTGGTAAAGATTAAAAATGGCTCTGATTACCTGCTGAAGGTTCCGTTAACACAGGCGTCACTCGGAGTCCTGCTGTATGAGTTATGATGCCCCGTGTTATTCTGGGAAAGCTGGGACTCTGCTTTAAGGGTTCCTGCAGGACAGGGGTTTTCCAGCTCCACTGCACCCTGGAGAATGGAGCCATCGGACATTACTGGCAGAAAAACTTAAAACTTAAGGCATTACTAATCCATGCTGAGGAGGTGCATGGCCATTGTGCATCATGCTTTCCACACCGTTTCCACAGAGACGCTCCGAATGTGTAAAGCGGATGTTTAGAAACACAGTAACATCAACTCCACATCAACTGGAGACGGAGATGAGTGAAGATGAAATTCGTTTTTACATCATTTCTTTTCATCATCTCTATTTTTGCAAAAATAGAGTAAATACAGTCACCCCCCCTCACGATGTCGAAATTCACTTATTGTGAATTGTTTCATTGTATCGAGGGTTTTAAATATATATATATATATTTAATGCTGTATCATAGACTTCTGTTAAAATTATGTACGTTTCAGAGTTTAGAAAGTGTATAAAAGAATATGGCGTGTTTATAAATGTGTGGGGAAGGCAAAAGCCTTAATAATATATAAATAATAAATATAATTCACCCATCACAGTCTCTGGAATGTGTGTATATATACACTATATATACACTATATATATACTATATATATATATATATATATATATATATATATATATATATATATATATATATATATATATATATATATATATACACACACACACACGCGCCTCTCAGCACTAGGGATTCCCGGTTCGAATCCCAATCTGGGTGGAGTTTCCATGTTCTCCCCGTGTCTGCATGGGTTTCCTCCGGGTTCTCCGGTTTCCTCCCACAGTCCAAAAACATGGATCAAGTCAATTGAATTCTCCAAATTGCCCCATATAGAGTGTGTGTGTGAGTGAGTTTGTGCCCAGCGATAGATTGTCCTGTCCTGGGTGTATCTGGCCAGCGCGCAAAACGTTCTCCCCTTGATGGACATGGGGAACCCCACCGCGACCCTAATAGAGGATAAAGCGGGAGATAATGAATGAATGAAATATATATATACACACACACACCCACATCTCTACACAGCACAGTGGCTTAGTGGTTAGTGTGTTCTCCTCTCAGCGTTAGGGACTCCTGGTTCGAATCCCAATCCGTATGGGTTTCCTCCGGGTTCTCCGGTTTCCTCCCACAGTCCAAAAACATGGATCAAGTCAATTGAATTCTCCAATTTGCCCCATATAAAGTGTGTGTGTGAGTGAGCATGTGCCCAGCGATAGATTGGCGCCCTGTCCTGGGTGTATCTGTCCAGTGGAAAATAATGGAGGGATATATATATACACACATACATACATACACACACATACATACTATTGATAACAGTGATCGTAGGTTGATCAACTGTAACTAATTTATATCGATTAATATTACATGAAGCCATTGTTCATCTCTGTATAAACAATGACATTCTCACAACTTTCTCAAATTCTACATTTTATTTTACAAACACTGCTGGAGAACTCTGTATCTGAATTGGAAAGGTGCGAGTTGGTTCCCAATTAGAAAGGGAACAAAATAATCTGTGATGGAAAATAATAAATAAATGAAGGACTGACCTTGCTGGCACGGATCTGTCGGTAGATGTCTGTATGCTGCCGGATCCGATATTCAAGATCCGAGACGTGAGCTTGAAGCCAGGACCAGCGACTGATGATGGAGGCTCGTTCCAAGGCGAAGCGCCCCTCGGCACGTCTCCAGCTAAGACACACGGAGAGCGCGAGTGAGTGAGAGACATTGACATTCGGTCATTTATTGGACGCTTTTATCCAAAGCGACTTACAAGGTGAGCACAGGGTTCATCACAACATCCCTGGAGCAATGAGGGTTAAGGGTCTTGCTCAAGGACCCACACTGGTAACTTCAGTGGACCTGGGATTTGAACACCCAACCTTCAGATTGATAACCCAACACCCTAACCACTGAGCTACCACACCGTGAGAGAGATTACCAAAACTTAAATGCTTAAAGAACTTATTTCAACTTTCCAAATGATATCCAGGGCTTTAATATATACACATAGAAATATTACAATGTACTTTTAACCATGGGGTATAAAATAAAACAATAAGGCACAAGACGGTGGCGCTACAGTGAATATTTCACTTTAGGTTTAGTGTTTAGCATGTTCTCCTCTCAGCACTAGGGATTCCTGTTTCGAATCCCCATCTGGGTGGAGTTTCCATGTTATCTCCATGTCCGTGTGGGTTTCCTCCGGGTTCTCCGGTTTCCTCTCACAGTCCAAAAACATGGATCAAGGTCAATTGAGTTCTCCAAATTGCCCCATATAGAGTGTGTGTGTGAATGAGTGTGTGCCCAGCGATAGATTGGCGTCCTGTCTGGAAACGTTCTCCCCTGGATGGGCATGGGGGAAACACCCCCCCCCCCCCCCCCCCCCCCCCGCGACACTAACATAGGATAAAGCAGAAGATAATGGATGGACTTATAAGAACCCCAACCTGCAAACTAAGGGTTAGGGGCCTTCATTAAACAGTTGATGTTTGAACATTTAGGTTGATACCTAAACACCATATCCACTGAGGTTCCACACTGTAGATAGCGGCTTGATCAAGAATGCCATGACTTATTTCCCCTGACACCACATCACCTTTAATGTTTTGGTTCTCTGATCTTATTCCTTTTCCTAAATAAATGACGGCTTCATATCCAAATCGTCAACATGTGACTTTATATCAATAACATCAACTAAAATATCTGAATGATTTCAAAACAGTCATGAAATCAGAGCCTGATGATTCAAAGGTCGCCTTTCTATGTAAATCAGTCCCACACTGTCATTTAAAACATGTTCGAAAGGCTCGGCTTACGATTCGTCCCTTATGTTGAGCTCAATTTGTATTTTTCCACTGAAACAAAACGCCTGACCTAAATAAGCAAGCATTTATGAAAGCAAATTAAATCTGTCGCAAAGCCCGACTGAAGCGGATGCGGGAACGACTGACTCAAACAGCTGATTCACACTGAACAGCTAAAGACAACAATAATAATAATAATAATGGGAAAAATGGCATTTCAAAGTTTAAAATGCACGTTTAACATATTACAGCAGGAAAAAAAGGATGAAAGGACATTAAAGAGGCTTGAACCAAGCTGTGGCGCGAAAGTGGAAAAGGTTACGCAAGAGTTTGATTGGGTTCAAATGGTGAGGAACAAAGAGGGAGAGAGCGCGAGAAAGGGAGGGAGAGAGAGGGAGGGAGAGAGAGGGAGAGAGAGAGAGAGAGAGGGAGAGAGAGAGAGAGAGGGAGCAAGAGAGGGAGAGAGAGAAAGGGAGAGGGAGAGAGAGAGAGGGAGAGAAAGAGAGAGCAAGAGAGAAAGGGAGAGGGGGAGAGGGAGAGAGGGAGGGAGGGAGAGAGAGAGAGAGCAAGAGAGAAAGGGAGAGAGGGAGGTAGAGAGAGAGGGTGTGAGAAAGAGAGGGAGAGAGAGAGCGAGAGAGAAAGGGAGAAAGAGAGGGCGAGAGAGAAAGGGAGAGAGAGAGAGGGAGAGAGAGAGAGAGAGGGAGAGGGAGAGAGAGGGCGAGAGAGAAAGGGAAAGGGAGAAAGAGAGGGAGAGAGAGAGGGCGAGAGAGAAAGGGAGAGGGAGAAAGAGAGGAAGAGAGAGAGGGCGAGAGAGAAAGGGAGAGGGAGAAAGAGAGAGAGAGTTCGAGAGAGAGGGAGAAAGAGGGAGGGAGAGAGAGGGAGAGGGTGCGAGACAGAGGGAGAGGGAGAAAGAGAGGGAGAGAGAGAGTGCGAGAGAGGGAGGGTACGAGAGAAGGAGCGAGAGAGAGGGGGAGCGAGAGAGAGAGAGAGAGAGAGGGTGCGAGAGAGAGAGGGAGAGAGAGCGAGGGAGGAGAGAGAGAGAGGGCGAGAGAGAGCGAGAGGGCGAGAGATTGTGGCCTGCAGCTACTATGCATTAGACAACAAACGCTTTTTACACAACCATACGACGAGCAGATTAAACGATGTTCGAGGTTTATGAGATACATACATAATAAGGCATTTAAGAACAATGTTTTTAAAAAATCAATAAATGAATAAATAATAATAATAATAATAATAAAAATACTGCACTTGATTGTTTTGTTTAATTCATGTTAATTTCATAACGAGCCACTTGGCCCGGGCTCGTACTGACGTTTCCAGCAAACGATGTGAATGTTAATTTAATTTCCCTGATGGAAATATGAATTCATGGACAAAAGAATTGTCCATATCTAAATCGTCCCAATACAGTGTATCTGAGAGTTTGTGCCCAATGATGAGTTTGATGCATCTGCCCAGCACCCGAAACGTTCTACCCTGGATGGGCACGGGGAACCAGCTGCAAACCTAAAATAAGGTGATCTTATTTACCTTCTGCACTTACACACAGAGGAATTAGTCCATTCCACATTTAACAAATCTGTGCAGTGAAACACACACACACACACACACACACACACACACACACACACACACACACACACACACACACACACACACACACACACACACACACACACACACACACACACACACACACACACACACACACACACACTGCATGAAGTGAGCACATGTGCCCGGAGCGGTGGGCAGGCCTGTACATGGCACCCTGGGAACAATTGAGGTTAGGTGCCTTGCCCAAGGACACTTCAGTCATGGGACGTGGTGGGATTGGGAATCAAACCGGGGACCTTTGTCATGAGGTTGGAGGCCCCCATGGAAACCCTATCAAACAGTAAAGATGAGCTGAGCAGCTGAGATAAGATAAAGTACAATATTCAGTATTCGGCCCATTCATCCATCCATTATCTTCCACTTTATCCTCTATTAGGGTCACGGGGGGGGGGGGGGGTGTTCCCCATGCCCATCCAGGGGAGAACGTTTTATGTGCCGGGCAGATAGACCCAGGACAGGGCGGCAATCTATCACTGGGCACACACTCACTCACACAGGCACACTCTATATGGGGCAATTTGGAGAACTCAATTCACCTTGATCCATGTTTTTGGACTGTGGGAGGAAACCGGAGAACCCGGAGGAAACCCACGCAGACACGGGGAGAACATGGAAGCTCCACCCAGATTGGGATTCGAACCGGGAATCCCTAGAGCTGAGAGGAGAACATGCTAACCACTAAGCCACCGTGCAGTATTGGGCCAATTATTCATTCATTCATTATCTTCCGCTTCGTCCTCCACTAGGGTCGCGGGGGGTTCCCCATGCCCATCCAGGGGAGAACGCCTCGGGCGCTGGGCAGATACACCCAGGACAGGGCGCCAATCTATCGCTGGGACACACTCACACAGACACACTCTATATGGGGCAATTTGAGAATTCAATTGACTTGATCCATGTTTTTCGACTGTGGGAGGAAACCGGAGAACCCGGAGGAAACCCACGCAGACACGGGGAGAACATGGAAACTCCACCCAGATTGGGATTCGAACCGGGATTCCCTAGCGCTGAGAGGAGAACATGCTAACCACTAAGCCACCGTGCAGTATTGGGCCAATTAATCTAATTAATTTATTTCTTGTAATTGGATTCAAGAAATAAATTTCAGATAAATAGACGCATCTCTTTAACAAATACCTGTTGTAGAAAAAAAAAAGAAAAAAAAAGGGGGGGGGGGCGCAGCATTGAATAACTATCAGGTTTAATGAATTTACAGTATAGTTGGTTTTCTCCATGGCTTCTGACTTGTGGTGTTCTCATTTGTAAGTCGCTTTGGATAAAAGCGTCTGCTAAATGACTAAATGTAAATGTAATTGGATTCAGCCAATAATTCTTTCTTTCTTTGTTTTATCACTTATAAGAGTCTAAATACATATTTGTTCTCGGTCTCATTACTATATGCAATTTTAAAATATTTATTGAACAAAACCTTATCATCCCTGCAGACAAGACCAAGACAAATGAGCAAAAACAAAAATAAACCAAGAAAATAAATACACAGCAGCAAACAGCGTAATGATTTTGACGCGTAGCAGAAGTTTAACAGTGGGGAGATTGAGGTTGTGTGGTGGCAGTATTTAACAGTTTAACAGTACTTACTAGGTCAAAACGAGTGTCGGTGGTTAAATGTGTCGGTGGTTGAATTCAGAAGCCGTTTCAAACCTTCACACTGACCTTCAGCTTCTTGACAGATTGATTAGTGTTATAATTAGTCTAATTTGCTCTATAAATCACAATGTTAAAAATAACCTATTGAACCAGACTGTATGCTTTACTCTGTTCTAATGGTCAGAACCCCAAGAGTTCCACCACAGAGCAGGGGTTATTTGGTTGGTGCATTATTCCTATCCCTGCAGTGTCACTGAGGTGGAGAAATGAAACTCCAGCAGCACTGCTGCACTAAAACCCCCTCACCACATCAGTGTCACTGCAGAACTGACAAGAAACAATCCACCACCCAAATGATACCTGTTCTGTCAATAGAGAACAGAGAACCAACAGGGGACTAACAACAACAAGAAAGTCCATCTATAAGAGGGTGTAGTAGCTCAGTGGTCAGGGTGTTGGGTTATCAATCTGAAGGTTGGGGGTTCAAATCCCAGCTCCACTGAAGTTACCAGTGTGGGTGCTTGAGCAAGACCCTTAACCCTCATTGCTCCAGGGATGTTGTGATTAACCCTGTGCTCACCTTGTAAGTCGCTTTGGATAAAAGCGTCCAATAAATGACCAAATGTAAATGTAATGTAATGTGATAAGTGAAGGAAATAGAGAATAAAGCAAGAGGGGGGGGGGTGTACTAGCACAAAATATACATAAATGGATGCTAGGGGTGTAAGAGCACTTGTATTCAGTACGAGCAGTAGCATGGAGAATACAGCGGTACAAATGGAGCATCAGGGCAACTTTTCCTGCCACCTTCTCAGCATCTTAACACCTTTATGGGCCCGGCATTTCAAACCCCCTCTGTACAGTACCGTATTTTCCGGACCATAAGGCGCAACGTACTATAAGGCGCAGTCTGAATTACGGACTCTATTTCTGTACGGTACTTATTCTGTACGGCAGCGTATTATAAGGCACTCGCTAAAACATACGATCTACAAGAAAATTAAAGGATGCAAAACGCTGATTTATAATTGAAGTTTATTCTACTACTTGATAAAACACATTATTTTAATCGCTCTTCTCCCACAAATCCATCAAAGTCCTCGTCTTCTGTGTCAAAATTAAAAAGCTGTTTCTCTATCGAGCACTCCCGTGTTCCCTCTCATCGATGTCCGAGTCAGTCTCGTCTCCGGGCGGCCGTTCGGCGACGATGCCGGTTTTCGTGAAAGCCTCAGCCCAGGCGTCCACAATCCATTCACAGACGGTGGCGTAACTCGCCCGCCGCCGCCTCTGAGTTTTAGTAAACGTGTGTTCACCGTCTATCATCCATCGCTCCCACGCCGCCCGCAACTTTACTTTAAACGCCCCGTTTACACCAATGTCCAGCGGTCGGAGTTCTTTATTTAATCCTCCCGGAACGACGGCAAGCTCCGTCATTTTCAAAATTTTCGGTCGCACAACAATACTTTTATAGAATTTGGAACTCAGTACACGTATAAGGCACACCGGATTATAAGGCGCACGTCCGATTTCTGGGGAAATTTTAGGCATTTAGGTGCACCTTATAGTCCGGAAAATACGGTAGTTCCTTCAGGAAATACAAATTTAGTTCTGTGTACCATTACACCTCGAATGGAAGCCCATAACCCAACATTACACATTTCACCTTCAGAATCCGAATGCAATACAAAGCACAAACAGAACCAGGAATTTAACTCAAATGTTAAGCAGCATGTCAATAAATATTCAGGAAAACTAAGGTATTGTGTAAATACCACCATTAGGGGTCACTGCAGCAGGTCGTTACTCTCCATCTCACTCTGTATTGGGTTAAACCGACCGCATCAGAGGAACACAGAAAGATAATGGACTTATTCAGTTCTAAGGACTGTGTTTTTGTAATAAAATAATTACATATTGATTTTAATTAGCTGCTTTTAATGACATGCAGCTTTTTGTACTTCGGTTACAAGCTGCTGGGCACAATTAAGTTAACGGGCTTTTTTCCTCCCATTTGAGATGATTAAGAAGTTTATTGAGGTTCGTTTATTTATGTGGAACCTTTAATAATAGCAAATCATTTGAAAGCAGCTTTAAAGAGTTAGAAGCCTGAACCTCCAAAGAGCACGAGGTGGGCGTGGCACGAAAACCTTGTGAGGACCATGCTTTAGAGGCAGACTCATCCCCCTTGGGTGGCTGGCGGTGTAAATAGTTTAGGACACCGAGGTACATTCATCCATTATCTCCCGCTTTATCCTCTATTGGGGGGTCATGGGGTGGGTGGGTTCCCCATGCCCATCCAGGGGAGAACGTTTCGGGCGCTGGGCAGATACACCCAGGACAGGACGCCAATCTATCACTGGACACACAGACACTCACTCACACAGACACACTATATAATTTGGAGAACTCAATTAACTTGATCCATGTTTTTAAACTGTGGGAGGAAACCTGAGAACCCGGAGGAAACCCACACGGACATGGAAGAGAACATGGAAACTTCACCCAGATGGGGATTCGAACCTGGAATCCCTAGTGCTGAGAGGAGAACATGCCACCGTGCCACCCCACCGAGGCACAGATTGTGACATTATCAGTGTCTATTAAAAAAAACTGATGAAGTTCTGATTGGCTGTGAGACTGAAAGAGCTCACAGGTCGCTACGGTAACATCCTGGTCCAATAGGAACCAGGTTCTATCCACTATAACCCAATGTGTGATCAACAGAGGTAAATATTAAATGGGTTAAATCATTAAAGTCTGTTTAAATGTCCTTACTGCATTGCTCTGGCAGTGTTGTGGATGGGAAGCTGGTGACGCCTCATAACCAGCACCACCCTCAATGCAGTCATGTGATCATTTCATACGATGATATAATAACATCTCGAAGCACTAGGGATTCCCGGTTCGAATCCCCATCTGGGTGGAGTTTCCATGTTCTCCCCGTGTCCGCGTGGGTTTCCTCCGGGTTCTCCGGTTTCCTCCCACAGTCCAAAAACATGGATCAAGTCAATTGAGTTCTCCAAATTGCCCCATATAGTGTGTGTCTGTGTGAGTGAGTGAGTGTGTATCCAGTGATAAACTGGCGTCCTGTCCTGGGTGTATCTGCCCAGCGCCCGAAACGTTCCCCCCCCGGTATGGGCATGGGGAACCCCCCCGCAACCCTAATAGAGGATAAAGCGGAGGATAATGAATGGATGGATATAATAACATTTGGTAGTCCGTACTATCCGACCGATCCACTTGGAAGGACCCGATATACTTCTGTATAAACCTAAAGCTCCATTAATTTTTGAGAACAGGCCGTGTGAAACTACTGAGCGTCCACGAGGCACGCCCTGCGAGGTGTTTATTTATAGTGTAAGTCATTCGTGCTCTCGTAAAAGTTTCCACTTAAATGCTCATAACAACTCCTGTTGGGAGTGAAGTTCTGAAGGTTCTCCTGCCGCCCTTCCCTGTGTGTGTGAGAGGGGGGGGGATTAGCAAAGCAGGAATTTTAACCCATTTCTGCTGCGGGACAATAAACTCGTGAATCCTAAATCCATGAGAGCGAAGTAATCAAGCGCCAATCCCAGTGGGCCGTGAATCCAATTGTACTGCGGCAAAGATAAGTACACTTGAAAACGTATTTAGAACAGATTAACCCGAGCGCTTTTACTGGTTATGTTTCTGTAAGAAATGCTGTGTGTGCAAAAAAAAATCCCTCCAGTTCTTCAAAAGCAATTCTGGTCAAAATTCTTGGCATTTTTTATAAGATACACGAAGAACAGCTGGAAAAGCTACGCCGCTCTACTCTACTTAGAATACTATACTAAATAAAAAATAATAATAATAATAAAATAAATACAATGGCGGCACAGTGGCTTAGGGGTTAGCATGTTCTCCTCTCTGCACTAGGGATACCCGGTTCGAATCCCCATCTGGGTGGAGTTTCCATGTTCTCCCCGAGTCTGCGTGGGTTTCCTCCGGGTTCTCCAATTTCCTCCCACAGTCCAAAAACATGGATCAAGTTAATTGAGTTCTCCAAATTGCCCCATATAGAGTGTGTCTGTGTGAGTGAGTGTGTGCCCAGCGATGGATTGGCGCCCTGTCCTGGGTCTATCTGCCCAGTGCCCGAGATGTTCTCCCCTGGATGGGCATGGAGAACCCCACCGCGACTCTAATAAAGGATAAAGCGGAAGATAATGGATGAATAAAAATAAATAAAATTAAAAAATTAAAAAATAAATAAATAACTAAAAAATATAAAATAAAAATAATAAATAAATAAATAAAAAAAAATAAAAAAAAAATACTACACTACTGTGCTGCACAGATCTGGAAACAGGGACTGTTCGGCTAAAAAGATATTCATTATAAAGTTCTAATAAATACGAGCAGCCCATTTATCACACTGGGCTTCACCTGTTAATTAACCTTTCTAAAAAACAGGTGGTTCCGGTCCTTAAGTCTGATTGGCTGAGCCGTTTGTCCAGCTGTGACATTATTGACAATAACACATACCTCTGAGCACATCACCTTTGTATCAGTGTGTGATACTCAATGCATTATTTTAAATTATGTACCATAAATAAAAATGCCAGTGGTTGGCATGTTCTCCTCTCAGCACTAGGGATTCCCGGTTCGAATCGCAATCTGGGTGGAGTTCCCATGTTCTCCCCGTGTCTGTGTGGGTTTCCTCCGGGTTCTCCGGTTTCCTCCCACAGTCCAAAAACATGGAGCAAGTCAATTGAGTTCTCCAAATTGCCCCATATAGAGTGTGTGTGTGAGTGAGTGTGTGCCCAGCGATAGATTGGCGCCTTGTCCTGGGTGTATCTGCCCAGCACCCAAAACATTCTCCCCTGGATGGGCATGGGGAACCCCCCCGCGGCCCTAATAGAGGATAAAGCGGGAGATAATGGATGGATGGATAGAAATGCACAGTCAAAGTCCAGCGCTAAATCCCTTTGAGAATCTGTTCACAGCTGGTCTTCATTATTCTGCCTGACCTCAAGCATTTTCAGCAAAGAGCCTTTATAAATGTAAAAACGTGGTAGAGACCCAAAAGACTTGAGGCTGTATCTGGAAAAATGCCCTCCACATGATGCTTCCTTGTGTTGGTCCACTACAAAAACCCAATGAAATACATTTATGTTTGTGGGAAGCATATAAAGAAACGTATACACACTGTAGCAGTCTAAAGTTTAGCCACCCCCCCCCCCCCCTTTTCCACTTATTGTGCATGTTCTCAGTTCCACTTACTATAAAGATGGACTTTGTAGTACCAGACTGTAGTCCATCTGTGTTCTACAGTACATACTGTGTACGTCCCCTTTACTCTGTTCTAATGGTCAGAACCCCAATAGTAGCACCACAGAGCAGGGGTTATTTGCTTGGTGCATTATTCCTATCCCAGCAGTGTCACTGAGGTGGAGGAATGAAACCACAGCAGCACTGCTGCACTAAAAACCTCACCCCCACCACCCAAATGATACCTGTTCTGTGATCGTCCTGACCAATAGAGAACAGAGAACCGACAAAAACAAGAACAGATGGACTACAGATGGGGCCATCAATCTGAAGGTTGGGGGATCAAATCCTAGAGTACATACTGTGTACGTCCCCTTTACTCTGTTCTAATGGTCAGAACCCCACTAGTACCACCACAGAGCAGGGGTTATTGGGTGGGTGCATTATTCCTATCCCAGCAGTGTCACTGAGGTGGAGAAATGAAACTACAGCAGCACTGCTGCACTAACACCCCCTCACCACATCAGTGTCACTGCAGAACTGACAAGAAACAATCCACCACCCAAATGATACCTGTTCTATGATGGACAGAACCCCAATAGTAGCACCGCAGAGCAGGGGTTATTTGGTTGGTGCATTATTCCTATCCCAGCAATGATACTTAAATAAAGCAACCACATTCACAAACGAACAGGGTTCTAATGGAAAAGCCATCCTGCATGTGAGGTCTTCTTTGAATATAGCTCCATTTGTCCATACAGATAAGAACGAATAACATTTGCAGGTAACAAAATTAGGTCCTGTCCCATCACTCATCCAGTGTTCATTCCCCCCACCCCCTTAAACAGCTCAAATAGCCGTTATTCTTATCACTACTGGATTGTGTGCGGCACTTATCTGAATCATGTACAATTTAAGAACCCTATTCAGAACACAGGTGCCGTTCCTCAGGCTTTATACAGGATACGGCTTTACACAAGCGACAAAACCCAAATCTTTGTCACTTTTGTAGTAATAAGAAAAAGAGACAGGACATCTACACCTTGTGCAACTGTATAAAGAACAGCCTTTAAAAAGGGGAAATGTATTGTTTTGTATTTTCTTTGTATTGTATTTAACTATAAAGGGAAAGACTCAAGTCAACCCATATATCAAGACCAGGGAAACAAGATCATCATATTAACTCAGTGTAACATCGTTATTAATGGCACTTTATTAAAATTAAATTAAAGCTCATTATTTAAACTCTAAAAGCAACGTTCAGCCTGGTTGGCTTGATGCAGGCACCATCATCTGGCCCGTTTCCAGCCACCTAATGCACATTAATGCTTAAATACAGACGACATGTCCTTCGGTTTCCCACATCCTGCATCCATCATGTTAAGATATGAGGATCGGGGCATTAGTGGTCCATTTACAGCGTCACGCCTACATCATAATTATGCAGCATCATCAAATAATGTTCTTACTTCTATATGAACAAACACACTAAAACACCTATTAAAGCGTCCGTGCCTCAATATTCTACACCGGACCCCCATTTGTAGCTATAAAAGCATCCAATTTTTGCCCGGTTCTCTACGGTCATGTTGCATGCATCTCTGGACCTTCAGCACTGGGTCACATTCATGCTGAGGCCTTCCCCAAACTGCTTCCTATAGGATGGCAAGCATACAACGATTCAGAAAGCTCAGCTAGCTGGCGAATTCTATTCATGAATAGTTTGTTTATTATCTACTTGATGCCACACGTACAACTGGGTAATATACAAGGCAATAAAGGTAAGTATTTAAGCTGTCCATAGTTAAGATTTAGTCCAGTGATCTACAGCTGTAGGAGGTTCTATTCATCCATGGTCACGAGACCGAGTAACTCCATTGAAATCAGTGGTTAAGAGGTGTGTCACCCATTCATTGGACAAGTCCTGGATTAAGAAGGATCACAGAGAATGCTACTAAATCTGAAACTGATCAAAAAACACATTTAAATTAAGGGTGCTTTGGGGGGGGGGAATAAAAATTGAAAATAAAAATAAAAAAAATCGATTAGTCCTGGCGATTCTGAATGTATTCAAAATGCCATTTGGTGTGACATCACTGTGAATTAAAAGAAGTTAAAAATATTTTTAATATTAGGGGCGCTGAAAAATATCGATTCTTCAAAGAATCACGATCCGTAGTCCTGGCGATTCCGAATCGATTCAAAATGCCCGAGAATCGATTTAAAAAGGTTCGCCTCTCAGCGCTAGGGATTCCCGGTTCGAATCCCCATCTGGGTGGAGTTTCCATGTTCTCATCGTGTCTGCGTGGGTTTCCTCCGGGTTCTCCGGTTTCCTCCCACAGACCAAAAACATGGATCGAGTCAACTGAATTCTCCAAATTGCCCCATATAGAGTGTGTCTGTGTGAGTGAGTGTGTGCCCATGGATTGGCGCCCTGTCCTGGGTCTGACTGCCCGGCACCCGGGACGTTCTCCCCTGGATGGGTATGGGGAACCCCACCGCGACCCTAATAGAGGATAAAGCGGGATATAATGAATGAATGAATGAATGTGTTAAGTTTTATTTTTTGGCGCCCCCTCTCGAGCGTACTGCATATCGCATTACGTATCTGCTCAGCCAGCGTAAAGCACGCTTGTTAACCAGCTCCGGTTGTAGTTTATTTTTAAGGTTAAGTTTAAAGATTTGCAAAATATAAAGTCTGTAATTTAGTTTCCATTAAAGGCTAACGTAGGGCGGCATGCTGGCTAGTTGATAGCATGTTCTCCTCTCAGCGCTAGGGATTCCCGGTTCGAATCCCCATCTGGGTGGAGTTTCCATGTTCTCGCCGTGTCCGCGTGGGATTCCTCTGGGTTCTCCGGTTTCCTCCCACAGTCCAAAAACATGGATCAAGTCAATTGAGTTCTCCAAATTGCCCCATATACTGTAAAGTGTGCCTATGTGAGAGAGTGTGTGCCCAGTGATAGATTGCCCCCTGTCCTGGGTGTATCTGCCTGAGACTACCCTGAATGGGCATGGGGAACCCCCCCGCGACCCTAATAGAGGATAAAGTGGAAGATAATGGATGGATAAAAGGCAAATGCACCATGGTAAACGTTTGTATTAATATATTTTGAATTATTTGTTCACTGATGGATGTTTTTAATGTAAGAAAAAGCCAGGCAGCTCAGCGAACCTAACACTGCTTATTTTCATTTAGCGCAATCCGATTTTTATATAAATATAAAATGATGCAGAAAGATTTGATACAGGACGGAACCTGAAAGTATTGTTTTAAATCAATGTTCTATTTGTTTACATTGTCGTTTCAATCACATCATTTAATCTAAATCTAAAGAGCATTTGAACTGAAGAATCGATTCTGAATCGAATCGTGACCTCAAAAATCGGAATCGAATCGCCACACACACACAGATTCGCACCCCTCATTCAAAGCAAACCCTTAATAGAAAAAGCGCTGTGATAAACAGCAGCAGGCCGCCACCACAGCAGAACCCTGACAACACAGTGCTGCCTTCACATTACTACAACTAAAAGAGGCTTATGTTCAGCTCTGCCAATTACCCCATCTGCCAGGGCACTTGCAGGTTTGCTTAAAAAAAGCATGTGTGAGGAGAGTGTGTCAACTGATTCCCGATGACTGAATGGCTGTTGTTGCCAGATTGGGAAATCACACCTGCATAAACTTACTGGACATTCATTACATACGTTTTGGGGGGAGGGGTGTTTAAAACGTGAGCCTTATTGTTCCCAGGTCAGGTACCGATGTAAGATTAGCCCTGCATTATGCAGAGGACAAAAAAAAAAAAAAAAAAAAAAAAAAAAACACAGGGTACATATAACATCCATCCATTATCTTCCAATTTATCCTCTATTAGGGTCACGCGGGGGGGGGGGGGGTTCCCCATGCCCATCCAGGGGAGAACGTTTCGGGCGCTGGGCAGATACACCCAGGACAGGACGCCAATCCATCACTGGACACACACTCACTCACACAGACACAGTCTACATGGGGCAATTTGGAGAACTCAATTGACCGTGAGCCATGTTTTTGGACTGTGGGAGGAAACCGGAGAACCCGGAGGAAACCCATGCGGACACGGGGAGAACATGGAAACTCCACCCAGATTGGGATTCGAACCGGGGTACATACAATATAACTGTTTTAAATACAAGTGGGGCAGCACTGTGGCTTAGTGCTTGGCATGTTCTCCTCTCAGCGCTGGGGATTCAGGTTCGAATCCCAATCTGGGTGGAGTTTCCATGTTCTCCCCATGTCCGCGTGGGTTTCCTCCGGGTTCTCCGGTTTCCTCCCACAGTCCAAAAACGTGGATCAAGTCAATTGAGTTCTCCAAATTGTCCCATATAGAGTGTGTCTGTGTGAGTGAGTGTGTGCTCAGTGATAGATCGGCGCCCTGTACTGGGTGTATCTGCCCAGCGCCCGAAACGTTCTCCCCTGGATGGGCATGGGGAACCCCCCCCACGACCCTAATATAGGATAAAGCGGAAGATAATGAATGAATGAGTTTCCATGTTCTCCCCGTGTCCGCATGGGTTTCCTCCGGGTTCTCCGGATTCCTCCCACAGTCCAAAAACGGGGATCTAGTCAATTGAGTTCTCCAAATTGTCCCATATAGAGTGTGTCTGTGTGAGTGAGTGTGTGCTCAGTGATAGATCGGCGCCCTGTCCTGGGTGTATCTGCCCAGCGCCCGAAACGTTCTCCCCTGGATGGGCATGGGGAACCCCCCCGCGACCCTAATAGAGGATAAAGCATAATGAATGGATAGATTATTGGAAGTGCCAGCACTGGAACCAATCAGAGGAACTAACCAACCGTCTCATCTTTTTTAATGTACTTACAGTTTGACGTGGCGCTGCTCGATATCCGCTCTGGCGAGCTCCTCTTCCTCCACGTCGCTCTCTCCTCCCGAGCTGCTTTCCGTGGCATCCGAGTCGAACTGTGCCTCCACCGCCCGCAAGCTGGTGGTGCCGTTCAGGTGCATGTGCTCCAGCTCTGACTGCACCGAGCCGTCCCCGAGGAGCCGGAGCACGTAGTCCTGGCCGGGAGCCGACGAGGTGGCGTGGTGGACGAAGCCCGAGAGCTGCTGCTTGACATGCCGTTCGATCTGCTTGGCCTGCACCACCTGCAGCCTCTTGCACAGCCGGTGCAGCCGGGCCGTGACGTCCACGTGCCTGCGCCGACTCTGCTGGGCTCGCTCGGGGAAGGACAGCCGCTCGGCACCGAAAGCGTTGGCGGGTCCGGATAGAGCAAGGCTACTTTGGGACAAGGCGGAGCCATTTTGGCCATCCTCATTGTGAGAACTGCTCGACTCGTGGGCTGCGACCATGTTGGAATGCGGTTGGACACTAGGGGGCACTTCGGATCTATTCTGCCGGCCGCCGACTCCTCTCGCTTCCGACGTATGGCTAAATAAGTCGTCCTGTCCTCTCTGCGGTTTGGGATCGCCCCTTGGGGCAGATACGGTGGACACCATGTCACTGTATTTCGAAGACAAGCGGAAAAAAGCCTCGGAACTGGTCGGCGGCTTGGCGCTGTCTCCGTTCACGGTAGCGACGCTACCCTTCTCTGGTAAGGCCGTGCAGGGCACCGCGGCTTTCTTGGCCAGGCCGTTGACCGGGACCATGGCTCCTCCCCCGTTTCCAGCTCCCGCACCTCCGTCGCCGATGAGGCCTTTGGGATGGCCCCGGTTTAGCGGCTGGCGCACCAAGAGGTCTCCGTTTCGCAGGCCGCAACTCTTGAGCAACGACGGTTTGATCAGCACACTCTCCTCCGCCACAGGAGCCACATGCGA
This sequence comes from Corydoras sp. C115, assembly GCA_019802505.1. Taxonomy (NCBI): domain Eukaryota; kingdom Metazoa; phylum Chordata; class Actinopteri; order Siluriformes; family Callichthyidae; genus Corydoras; species Corydoras sp. C115. Next base: position 513,924 of record JAFMOC010000228.1, on the reverse strand, counting down.
GCAGAGGTAGGAGGCTACGAGCGGTTGCAGCTTGCCGATATTCAAAGGCTCTGGCAGCGCCTCCTTGCTGTTACAGCAGTGCCGGCAGCCGTCCTCGTGGTGCCGTTTCCCGTTAGCGCCCACGGTACTGGAAGGAGAGACTGAGGAGGACAGGAGGAGGTTGGTCGAGTTGCCGTTGGTCTCTGCGGCCAGTTTCAGGCGGATGTGGCGGGCTTCGGCCGGGGCGTCGGTTAGAGCGGGCGCCATCGCAGCCATGCAGGGCCGCGTGAAGAACGAAGCAGACGGTTCCTGCTCTCGGCGATGCCGGCCCACCCACAGTTCCTAAAGGAACCGGGAAAGAAACAGGAACTTGGTTTAGCCAAATGTTTACAAGTCGCAGCTCAGATTTATTCAAGAATAAATGCCGAGGCCATGGACATTAAATTCATTCATTAAATTCTGCATTAATTAATAATTCATCCATCCATCCATCCATCATCTCCCGCTTTATCCTATATTAGGGTCGTGGGGGGGGGGTTCCCCATGCCCATCCAGGGGAGAACGTCTCGGGCGCTGGGCAGATAGACCCAGGACAGGGCGCCAATCCATCACTGGGCACACACTCACTCACACACACACTCTACATGGGGCAATTTGGAGAATTCAATTGACCTGATCCATGTTTTTGGACTGTGGGAGGAAACCGGAGAACCCGGAGGAAACCCACGCGGACACGGGGAGAAGATGGAAACTCCACCCAGATGGGGATTCAAACCGGGAATCCCTAGAGCTGAGAGGAGAACATGCTAACCACTAAGCCACCGTGCCACCCCTGAGTGTAAATAAATAAAAATTTACGCAGTATTAAAACCATAGACACCTAAAGTACTAGTCCAGTTTGGCCACACCTCCTTTTTGCTCCACTTACTGTAAAGATGGACTTTGTAGTTCTACAATTCCAGACTGTAGTCCATTTGTTTGTTCTACAGTACATACTGTGTACGTCCCCTTTACTCTGTTCTAATGGTCAGAACCCCAATAGTACCCCCACAGAGCAGTGGTTATTTGGTTGGTGCATTATTCCTATCCCAGCAGTGTCACTGAGGTGGAGAAATGAAACTCCAGCAGCACTGCTGCACTAAAACCCCCTCACCACATCAGTGTCACTGCAGAACTGACAAGAAACAATCCACCACCAAAATGATACCTGTTCTGTCAATAGAGAACAGAGAACCAACAGGGGACTAACAACAACAAGAACACAGATGTTCTACAGTCTGTAATTATAAAACTACAAAGTCCATCTATATGATAAGAAGAGGAAATAGAGAATGGGGCAAGAAGGGGACGTGTCCAAACTTTTGACTGGTTCTGGTAGCTTTAATGACGAGCAGGTTTCACTCAGGCTTCTAGGAAGTCTTTTTACAAGATTATAGAGTCTATATGTATGTTTTCTATGTACCAGTTACCCAGAAAAGCTTTTGGAAGGTCAGACATGAATGTTAATAAAGAAATGTGTTTGAGGTTGAAGTCTCTGTTGTTGAAATTCACCGTCAGGCAGAGAATCTATTATGATCTAGTTATGATTACAGTGCAGCTGCTCCGTCATTGTTTCAGCAACATGATGCAACGTTACAACATTCATTCCCAGTTACAGTTACACTAATTACTGGCAATCATAACTCTGCGAGACCTCTCCAGCACATCCCAGTGACTTTCAACATGCTTTCCAAAACGTCAGAGCAGTGAATCCTGACATTGTCCCTCCTGCCATCACGGAACAACATACCATTTGTGGAATAACCTCATACTTGACGAAACGTCGTCTCTCTGAATCGATGAGTCAGTTTAAATGACGCCTTTTGTATTCCACCAGGCGTAAAGAATGATCATTCAACCATGTGGACATCCATAATTAAGCCAAAGCAGTGTCCGTTCTGTTTCTATCAAACCTGTTACCTGTGATTGAGCTTTATTGTGGATAGAATACAGTGCAATGTGGTTGACCTGATGTGAGGAGGGGCAATCTGACACTACAGAGGCAAATGGGGCTTGTGGGGAAGTTATAGGCTTGAGGTTAGGGAACAAGCCTTGCGGCCTGAAGGTCCCCGGTTCGATTCCTGGTCCCACCAAGTACTATGGCTGAAGTGCAATTGGGCAAAGAAAGACATAGAAACTTCCTTCCATTCATTATCTTCCGCTTCATCCTATATTAGGGTCTGGGGGGGAAGGGTTCCCCATGCCCATCCAGGGGAGAACGTTTCGGGTGCTGGGCAGATACACCCAGGAAAGGATGCCAATCTATCGCTGGATACGCACTCACTCACACACACACACTCTATATGGGGCAATTTGGAGAACTCAATTGACGTCATCCATGTTTTTGGACTGTGGGAGGAAATTGGAGAACCGGGAGGAAACCCACGCGGACACGGGGAGAACATGGAAACTCCAACCAGATGGGGATTCGAACCAGGAATCCCTAGCGCTGAGAGGAGAACGTGCTAACCACTAAGCCACCAACAGAAACATGTTTTAGCTAAATGTTTGCAGCTCAGAATAATTTTTTTTATTTATAGATATTAAATTTAAAGCACCTGCCGTACATCAATTACAAAACTATTTATTTTTTAAATGCAAAAGAAACCCCATAAACACATACTGTGGTTGACCTGATGTGAGGAGGTGCAATCTGACAGTACGGAGGTAAATGGGGCTTGTGGGGCAGTTATAGGCTTGAGGTTAAGGAACAAGCCTTGCGGCCTGAAGGTTCCCCACCAAGTACCACGGCTGAAGTGCCCTTGGGAAAGGCACCCAACACCTATTGCTCCCTGGGCGCAGCGTACAAGGCTGCCCACCGCTCCGGGTACGTGTGCCCACTCCACCAGTGTGTGTGTGTCACTGCACGGATGGGTTAAATATGGAGGACAAATTCCTCTGTGTGTCAGCACTGTAGGCAAAATGGATTAGTTTATCACTTCAGCGTTTCAGTTTACGTCATTCTGAAGCTTTTTAAGCAAATTGAATTTAATTTCCACCTCCTTCATGTTTTTGTAATCTCATAATCTACTGGTTGTAGATCATTAGAACCGAACCCCTAACACAACTCAACTGCACTACACCACACAACCAGTGGCTTTTTTCGGAGGCGCTCGCTACTTGCCCCACCTCATTGTGCATGGTGGACAATAAGAGGTGGTAGACGTCAGAATGTAAGGGTCGTATAACTGTGTGTTTGCACAACACCGATGATTCATGTCACATTAATGGGGCCACTTGGGGGAGGGATGTATTCGTCAGCCGCCCCCTAAATCCATTTTGTTTGTTTACAGCTGAAGATTGCTATAACAAACAGTTTACTGTGCGACCCCATCAACATGGAACATGCATTTAGTGATGTCATAGAAGCGTTCTGATGTCATTAGTCGGGGCAGAAAGTAAAACAAGGCATCCTAAATGAGGCTAATACAATAAATTTAAAATATCTGCCAAACATAAATTACAAAACTATTTTTAAAACGCAGAATAAAAACATACATCATGTCTTCTTATAGCATCCAGGAAAAAAAAATAAAGTACCGAGACACCTACAGTACAAGTCCAAAGGTTGGCCACGCCTCCTTTTTGCTCCACTTCCTCTAAAGATGGACTTTGTAGTTCTCCAATTCCAGACTGTAGTCCATCTGTTTGTTCTACAGTACATACTGTGTACGTCCCCTTTACTCTGTTCTAATGGTCAGAACCCCAATAGTACCCCCACAGAGCAGAGGTTATTTGGTTGGTGCATTATTCCTATCCCAGCAGTGTCACTGAGGTGGAGAAATGAAACTCCAGCAGCACTGCTGCACTAAAACCCCCTCACCACATCAGTGTCACTGCAGAACTGACAAGAAACAATCCACCACCCAAAGTCCACCTACAGAACCAGTCCAAAGTTTGGCCACGCCTCCTTTTTGCTCCACTTACTGTAAAGATGGACTTTGTAGTTCTACAATTCCAGACTGTCAGTCGCCCCCTAAAACCACCAGTGGATTTGTTTGTTTACGGCTGAAGATTACTAAAACAGTTTACCATGTGAGACCCCATCAACATGGAACATGCAGAACACCACTGTGACGTCATTAGTCAGGGAGAACGTAGAACAAGGCAGCCTAAACGAGGCTAATACAATAAGAATAAATGTAGAATAAATGTAAAGGCCACGGAAGTGTCTGCCAAACATCAATTACAAAACTATTTTTTAAACGCAGAATAAAAACATAATAAAATACTGAGACACCTACAGAACCAGTCCAAAGTTTGGCCACACCTCCTTTTAGCTCCACTTACTGTAAAGATGGACTTTATAGTTCTACTGCAGTGGATTTGTTTGTTTAGAGCTGAAGATTACTGTAACTAACAGTTTACCATGTGCGACCCATCAACATGGAACATGCAGAACACCACTGTGACGTCATTAGTCGGGGGAGAACGTAAAACAAGGCAGCCTAAACGAGGCTAATACAATTAGAATAAATGTAGAGGCCACGGAAGTAAACATGAACTACAAAACTCTTTTTTTAATGCGATTAAAACATTAAAATAATAATAATAAAATACTGAGACACCTACAGAACCAGTCCAAAGTTTGGCCACGCCTCCTTTTAGCTCCACTTACTATAAAGATGGACTTTATAGTTCTACTGCAGTGGATTTGGTTGTTTACACCTGAAGATTACTATAACAAACAGTTTACCATGTGAGACCCATCAACATGGAACACGCAGAACACCACTGTGACGTCATTAGTCGGGGGAGAACGTATAACAAGGCAACCTAAACGAGGCTAATACAATAATGAGCAGATGAATGGCAGGCATTGTATGGACTTGAAAAGCCTGTCTGGTACAACAAGGCTAAGTGGATGCACCACCCACCAACCCACCCACCCCACGCTCCCCACGCCGGGTTCAAACGTCACAGCCGGGCGATCCAGGCGGTGTCACGGGTGGGGTGGGGGCAAATGCGCCTGAATGTTTGGTGTAAATAAATGCAAGTCGAGGTGATATGCCGCCTGTGGACGTGGATGGCATTTCAGCGCGTTATGCAACAGCCTGCTGAGGTTCGGAAATGCACACCACGCTCGGAATGAAGGCGGGGAGCGGGATCCACGGAACGTGGACATTAAAGGACATCAAAGGGCATTAATTCGAACATAATTCTTTAGCGGCCAAACGTGACGTTTGCGATGCAGCAGCTTCCGCCTCCGTTCCAGCGCCAAAAAGCTTCATCCTCGTTGCCCTTTATTTGCATAGCCGTCGGAATCAACCCCACTGCCACGTACGTGGGTTCGAACAGCCACGATCACGCGCGAACAATCCACAGAGAGCAACAAAATGGCCAAACGGTGGATGTGTTGGTGAAGCCCAACCCAAAGCGAGGTTCCGATCACGGTACCGGGGAGAACATGTTCAAGCGCTAGAACCCTGCGTGTTGTAAACAAACCGCGAGGCGTGGAACGAGACGTTGACTGTTAGAGTGGGCTTGGTGGTTGGCATGTTCTCCTCTCAATCCCAATCTGGGTGGTTTCCGTGTTCTGCGTCCGCGTGGGGTTCATCCGGGTTCATCCGGAATGCTCCCACAGTCCAAAAACATGGATTCAAGGTCAATGCAAATTGCCCCGTATCGAGTGTGTGTGTGTCCAACGATAGATTGGCGCCCTGTCCTGGGTGCAACTAGGAATGTTCTCCATGTTCAGTCCAAAAACATGAATTCAAGGTCAATTGAATGCTCCAAATTGCCCCATATAGAGTGTGTGTGTGCCCAACGATAGACTGGCGCCCTGTCCTGGGTCTATCTGCCCAGCGCCCGAAACGTTCTCCCCTGGATGGGCATGGGGAACCCCCCCGCGACCCTAGTAGAGGATAAAGGGGGAGATAATGGATGGAGGCAAACAGTTAGGGTTGGTATTAAATGCCCCTGGATGTTACCCCAGGCGGGAAAAGTCGTTCTGCCGGAGACAAAGGCGAAGCCGAAAAACACTTCAGAGTGGAACCCACACACCGCGGCGGAGTGGGAGCCTCACCGTGTGGGCGCATTGTGTACTAAAAGCACGCCCGCGGACCCGTGGAAGTGAGGACCATAACCAAAACAAAGCCCGTGGGGTCGCTGAAAGGGTTCTTTTAATCCAATCTAGAACCAAAAACGCGTGTTTCTGTGCGTGTGCGCTGAGGTAGCGGCGCTGCCTCACACAAAGAGAAAAGGTGGAACCTACCACGTGACGGGCGCGAGGGAATTTCGGCCGCGGTTCCACGCGAGTTTCACTTCAATTCCACGCGGGGGACGTCGGAGTGGACGCAGGGCTCGTGTTCCATTGGGGTCGCTCCCCGCCGTCCGAGTGCGCTCCCCGCCGCTCCCGCCTTCATCCACGCCGCGTCCTGCCGCTGCGGTTCCGGAATCGCGAAATGGGCGAAATTGAGGCTGCAGCGACCTCACGGTCCCCCGTGCCCCCGCCTCAGAACGCCGCGGGGACCGGTGCGCTCAGTCGGCGGCCTTATGGAGGTGACGGCGGGGCGGCGCAGCACCGGGGGTTCTGGCACATTTTGCTTCACCGTCGCGGTTGAGGAGGCAGAAGAGCGCGGAAGATGGCGGCCGCTCCTTCTCCTCTCCACCGCCTGTGAGGCAAAACGGCGCGCACGCGCGGGGCGACGGCCGGCAGAGGGCGCGCCGACGCACCGCGTGTTGACGACCGATAGAGGGCGTGCCGACGCACCGCGTGTTGACGACCGATAGAGGGCGAGCCGAAGCACCGCGTGTTGACGACCGATAGAGGGCGCGCCGAAGCATCGCGTGTTGACGACCGATAGAGGGCGCGCCGACGCGCCGCGTGTTGACGACCGATAGAGGGCGGGGCGACGGCCGATAGAGGGCGCGCCGAAGCACCGCGTGTTGACGACCGATAGAGGACGCGCCGCGTGTTGACGACCGATAGAGGGCGCGCCGAAGCCAGCAGGCACGCGCGTGTTGATGAACAACAGAGGGTGGTTTGCGCGCCATGAGCGAGACGAACCTACAAACTAATTATAAAGTAAATTTGGTGTTTGAACAAAGTGAGGTCATTGTAATGAGAGGGACGAGGAAAATGACCCTCACTGACCACTTTATTAGATACATTTTATCAGTTTCACTAATATATTCACACACAGACATGTGTATATATATATATATATACATATATACACACACACACATATGTACATATAAACACACACACACACACACACACACATATATACACACACATATATATATATATACACATATATACACACACATATATATATACACATATATATACACATATATATACACACACATGTATATATGTATGTATGTATATGTATATATATATATATATATATATATATATATATATATATATATATATATATATATATATACACACACACACATATATATACATATATATATACACACACACATAAATACACACACACACATATATATATATATATATATATATATATATATATATATATATATATATATATATATATACACACACACATATATACATATATACACACACACACACACACACATATATATATATATATATATATATATATATATATATATATATATATATATATATATATACACACACACACACACACACACATATATATATATATGGGGTCGGAAAATTTGAAAATCTGGCAACCAATGCTGCTGAAATGTGATTGGTTAAATGCTTTGATAAAAATAAACAATTAAATAAATAACAGTCTTGAAGGAGCGCAATGGGGAATGACTTAATAATTATTCATGGACAAAATATAATTAAATCAGCTCGTGATTCAGATATTTGAAGCATTTAGAGAAGGCTCTGAAGCCCCTGATGGCTCGCCACGGATATAATCTACTCCTTTAATCTTTTATTATTCTAAATACTATTTTAGTACTGATATGTATGCCCCGCCCCTGTTTGTGACGTCACCTGCATGTCACATGACAGACGTTACACTTGCAGTTGATTTCCAGTTGCTTCGATTTTGTCCCAGCAGTAAATAAATAAAAATGAAGTTTTGGTGATTCATAATTGCCCCCTGAGTTTACCTTACAATTTAATTACGATTGTTGATTATTATTATTTTTAAAATAAAATGGTTATTTAGGGTGGCACGGTGGTTTAGTGGTTGGCATGTTCTCCTCTCAGCACTGGGATTCCCGGTTCGAATCCCAATCTGGGTGGAGTTTCCATGTTCTCCCCGTGTCCGCGTGGGTTTCCTCCGGGTTCTCCGGTTTCCTCCCACAATCCAAAAACATGGATCAGGGTCAATTGAATTATGTGAAAGTGAATTCTCCAAATTGCCCCATATAGAGTGTGTCTGTGTGTGTGAGTGAGTGTGTGCCCAGTGATAGATTGGCGTCCTGACCTGGGTGTATCTGTCCGGCGCCCGAAACGTTCTCCCCTGGATGGGCATGTGGAACCCCCACCGCGAACCTATAAGGATAAAGCAGAAGCAGAATTATTATTATTATTATTATTGTTATTATTATTGTTATCATTATTATTATTATTATTATTATTATTATTATTATTATTATTATTATTATTATATTATTATTGTTATTATTATTATTGTTGTTATTATTATTACTATTATTATATTATTATTATTATTGTTATTGTTATTATTATTATTATATTATTATTATTATTATTATTATTATTATTATTATTATTATTATTATTATTATTATTATTATTATTATTATTATTATTATTATTATTATTATTATATTATATTATTATTATTATTATTATTATTATTATTATTATTATTATATTATTATTTGTTATTATTATTATTATTATTATTGTTATTATTATTATTATATTATTATTATTGTTATTATTATTATTATTATTGTTATTATTATTATTATATTATTATTATTATTATTATTATTATTGTTATTATTATTATTATTATTATTGTTATTATTATTGTTATTATTGTTATTATTATTATTGTTATTATTATTATTATTGTTATTATTATTATTATTATTATTGTTATTATTGTTGTTATTATTGTTGTTATTATTATTATTATTATTATTGTTATTATTATTATTATTGTTATTATTATTATTATTATTATTATTATTGTTATTATTGTTGTTATTATTATTATTATTGTTATTATTATTGTTATTATTATTATTATTATTATTATTATTATTATTATTATTGATCAGAAACTTTCAGCGTTGCAGTTGAAATAATTGTTTACTTTTTCTTCCTGGATAAATCTCACCAAAAGCTGGATCTTATAATCACTGCTCCTGAATGGTGAGCATTCATTCCAAATTAGTACAATTCCAATTTCTCAACGGTCTTTATTAGAACCAGGGTGTTTCCCTAAGCGTTGCCATGCAGAATGAGCTCTAGGGTGGACTCTAGCACCCTCTGCCGACAGAAAATAGACAGTGCATCTTTAAAAATATCAGAATAAAAGCTGTTTAGTAAGCTTTTAGCTTTTGAAAATGATAAATAAGATTACTATTTATATTTCTGTTTTCTATATTTCTATATTTTTTGTTCTGTTCCCCTAAGGTTTCCAAACATCAATGGCATGCAGTGCGTATAGTTTGTCCCCCGGTTCTGACCCCCGGTTCTGACCCCCAAACTCAATCCCACTTCTATTTTTTTTATCTCATTATCTTCTGCTTAATCTAAATTAGGGTCATGGGATTCCATGCACATTCAGTGGAGAGTGGAGAGTGTTTCGAGTGCTGGGCAGGTACACCCAGGACCAGGAGACTATCACTCACACAGACACACTATATAGGGGCAATTTAGAGCAGCTGTTCACCTTGTATTTAGACAGTGGAAGAAAACCCATGAGGACATGGGCAGAACGGGGCGGCACGGTGGCTTAGTGGTTGGCATGTTCCCAGTTCGAATCCCAACTGGGATGGAGTTGGTGGAGTTTCCATGTTCTCCCCGTGTCCACGTGGGTTTCCTCCGGGTTCTCCGGTTTCCTCCCACAGTCCAAAAACATGGATCAAGTCAATTGAGTTCTCCAAATTGCCCCATATAGAGTGTGTCTGTGTGTGTGTGTGTGTGTGTGCCCAGCGATAGATTGGCGCCCTGTCCTGGGTGTATCTGCCCAACCCCCCCCCCCCCCCCCCCCCCCCCCCCCCCCCCCCCCCCGCGACCCTAATAGAGGATAAAGTGGAAGATAATGGATGGATGGATGGACATGGGCAGAACATGGACGCTCCACCCAGATCAGGATTTGAACCTGAGAGACAGACATGCCAACCACTATGCCACCCTGCCACCCACTTGAGAATAGGTCACTTAATCCATTCCCATCCAGGGAAGAACACTTTCAGGTGCAGGGCAGAGTGCCCTATCTTATTCTCTCCCCCCTGGACACACACACTATATGGGGCAATTTAGCGATTTAAAGCTGCCAAGCCACCTTGAATCACCTTGAATGTTTTTGGACTTCGAGACCCGGAGAAATCCTACACAAACAAAAATCAAGCCTCATGATTAGTGGAGCACAACTGATTAGTAATTTATGTGCATGTTCCCTGAAGGAAAGGTTTTTAATATTATCCCAAACTGTAATTATTGCTAATTATAAAACTTTACCAGTATCTTAAGGCTACATATTTATTTTTGAATAATAATCAGAAAAGGCTCATAGTCATACATAACACCAACCAAGATAACTGAAAAGAAAGGGCTTTAGACGTGCTTATAACCACCAAATAAACCAAATAATAACAGTATCATATTAAAAAAGGCTTATCGACAATTTACAGTTAATCGTTACTTTGGAATTCTATTAAAAAAACATTATTGAAAGTAAATTAGTAATATTACTCAACACATAAAACAGCTCTACCTTCTTAGCTATGTTCTATTTCAAACATAACGTATGATCAACATCCTAAATACCAGACGTTTAGGTTCTGTTGTTATCGTTCGTCCGCTCTGTGTAGTTCAGTTGATTATTTTAACATTCATCCGTTATCTTCTGCTTCATCCTCTACTAAGGGAGTGTGTGTGTGTGTGGGGGGGGGGGTTTCTACTGTCCACAGAGTGTAATGAAACATTCTCAACGACATTGGAACATTGAGAGTGGTGGTTGTCATAGCGATAAAACTTAAGAATGTCACTTACAACGTCAGATCAATTGTGTTCAGATGAAGCTCGGGTTGAGTTACAGAACGTTCCTGCAAATTGTCAAAGAATCTTATTTCACGTATAAGTACGTGTATGAAAAATGTGTCCTAACACTGAAATGTTTTTTTTTTAAAACTTTTTACTTTTTAAATATCTTGGCAGCGTTGGGCGAGCTATTTGTATAGCTAAAGATTCAAGATTCAAGAAAATTTTATTATCATTAATATCACATTGTTACATGAGATAGTAACGAAATTATGGGTCACGGACCCCGATTAGCCTGTTATTTAAATTTAAATTTTGAGAAGAAATGAGAATTACACCTATCGCTATGTGAAATGTGAAATATATTATAGTATACCACTATGAATATATATCACTACAAATATAGAATATTTAACTATAAATATAATATATAAATATTTGTATATACAGTATATAAAAATAAATTTGAAAAAGAAAAAAAAAATGTATATATATATATATATATATATATATATATATATATATATATATATATATATATATATATATATATATATATAAATGTTAAATGTAATGAGCTAAGCTTTTAGCTACCACCTACAGAAATATTGTGTCCCACAGTGTGCAAATTCACATTTGTAAATATAAATATAAAGCAAAGTTACAGAACTATGGCAAAAGTAACTTAACTACTTAGAAGCTACTTCATGTCGTAACAACCTGAGTCAGATACACTAATTAAAACATTTACCGAGGAAAAGCCGATGGTCACTCAATAACACACACAATAAAATATTTTGTTTCATTATTGGTGCAGTGAGTGGTTCAGTGTGTGGTACAGTGTGTGGTACAGTATGTTGTACAGTATGCTGTACAGTGTGTGGTGCAGTGGGTGGTACAGTGGTTGTTACAGTGAGTGGTACAGTATGTAGTGCAGTGAGTTGTACAGTAGGTGGTACAGTAGAGGTACAGTGAGTGGTACAGTGAGTGGTACAGTGGTTGTTACAGTGTGTGGTACAGTATGTGGTGCAGTGCGTGGTAGAATGAGTGGTACAGTGAGTGGTACAGTATGTGGTGCAGTGCGTGGTAGAATGAGTGGTACAGTGAGTGGTACAGTATGTGGTATATAGTGTGGTGCAGTGGGTGGTACAATGAGTGGTACAGTAGGTGGTAGTGTGTGGTACAGCGGTTGGTACAGTGTGTGGTACAAAGTGGTACAGTAGGTGGTAGTGTGTGGTACAGTGGTTGGTACAGTGTGTGGTACTCACTGTATCAACCACTAACACTCACTGTACCACTCATTGTACCACACACTGTACCAACCATTGTACAGTGGGTGGTACAATGAGTGGTACAGTTAGTAGTACTGTGTGTGGTGCAGTGTGTGGTACAATGAATGGCTGGCATTGTACATAATGACTTATTTGATGTGTGTAATTGAATTTCATTTGTGTAATTGAATTTAATTTGGGCAGCTTAGTGGTGAGCACGTTCGCCTCTCAGCGCTAAGGATTCCCGGTTAGAATCCCCATCTGAGTGGAGTTTCCATGTTCTCCCCGTGTCCACATGGGTTTCCTCCGGGTTCTCCGGTTTCCTCCCACAGTTCAAAAACATGGATCAAGGTCAATTGAATGCTCCAAATTGCCCCATATAGAGTGTGTCTGTGTGAGTGAGTGTGTGCCCAGCGATGGATTGGCGCCCTGTCCTGGGTCTATCTGCCCAGCGCCCAAGACGTTCTCCCCTGAATGGGCATGAGGAACCCCACCGCGACCCTAATAGAGGATAAAGCAGGAGATAATGAATGAATGAATTTGTGTAATTGAATTTAATTTGTGTAATTGCTTTCAAACACACACAGTTGGCTCGAGTTCAGTTGTGTCACTCTCAAACCTCAAGGTGAAACCTTGTTCAGTTGCCCCAGCTGACCTCCATCGCACTACGTTTCCCCTCCACTCGGTCCATTCACTGCTCCTCTTCACCACCCAGCCTCCCCTCGCCGTTCCTCCTCCCACTGTCTGTACTCCGCTATAAATCCGAGCCTCCTCATAAACCTTTGGGAGACCCAATCGTGACGGAACGTCTTTCTATATCCCTCTCTCTCTCTCTCTCTCTCTCTCTCACCCACAGAAAGCAGCCATGCCCGAGCCGGACACTCCCGCCCAGTGCCAGGTTCTCAAGGAGGAGGTGGAGAAATGGTGAGACCAAGTTCTAAGTTCTATATTAGATCACAGATATGTGTTGGCATGCACTTGCTCCTCTTCGTCTGTGCTTTATTCAGTTAGTAGTGATCTAAAGGACTTAATGCATCACCAGACACTCGTACTTTTACACACTTGCTCGTGGCTCTGGTCACGTGACCCGAGGCTGTATGACGATTGGGGGCCTCACTCGCCCAAGAGCATGGAGCAATGTAGGTAAAGGATTAAATATTAACCACATTTGTGGGCCACGGTAACCATGAAGGGCAAGTTGCACATAAATTGATGATGCAAGTGGAAAACTGCCCCCACGCTGCTCCGTTAAAGCATGTGCTGCTATGCTAACATAACCTGCTCATATTTCATGTGCATTCGACTTCAATGGTGTAGAATGGCAGCTCTCGTTATTCAGCCATGTCTCTGTTTTCTCGTTATTTGCAAACATATACAGAATATCACAGAATATACAGTACATTAGAATAAAACGTAAGCCGTGTGATATGGTTTGATATATTCTGCATTGGTTTTAATTTTAAAAACGGGCAAATTCCATCTTAATAAGTGTTACTGCAGAATATCTATCTATCTATCTATCTATCTATCTATCTATCTATCTATCTATCTATCTATCTATCTATCTATATATATATATATATATATATATATATATATATATATATATATATATATATTCATTCATTCATTATCTTCCACTTTATCCTCTATTAGGGTCGCGGTGGGGTTCCCCATGCCCATCCAGGAGAGAACGTTTCGGGTGCTGGGCAGATACACCCAGGACAGGGCGCCAATCTTTCACTGGGCACACACTCACTCACACAGACACACTCTATATGGGGCAACTTGGAGAACTCAATTGACTTGATCCATGTTTTTGGACCGAAACATTTGAAATCGAAATGTAAGCTGCTCTAAAAGCGAGCCAGGGCCCGGGCACTGATATGTGCGAACGAGGCGACTAACATTCATTCATTTATCCATTATCTTCCGCTTTATCCTCTATTAGGGTCGCGGGTAGGGGGGGGGGTTCCCCATGCCCATCCAGGGGAGAACGTTTCGGGCGCTGGGCAGGGCGCTGGACAGGGCGCCAATCTATCGCTGGGCACACACTCACTCGCACAGACACACTCTATATGGGGCAATTTGGAGAACTCAATTGACTTGATCCATGTTTTTGGACTGTGGGAGGAAACCGGAGAACCCGGAGGAAACCCACGCGGACACGGGGAGAACATGGAAACTCCACCCAGATTGGGATTCGAACCTGGATCCCCAGCGCTGAGAGGCAATCGTGCTAACCACTAAGCCACCGTGCCATCTATATAAACTTATATGCCATCTATATAAGTTTTTTTGTTTGTTGTAGATTTTCTTTCTGCATACATGTTAGAACTGAAGATTGTTTAATTGTCATGATATATAAATATGAAAAAAAAAAAAAAAAAAAAAAAAAAAAAAAAAATATATGACCCATAAGAAATTCAGCTGCCAGCCCATAAACCTGCTAGTACTCCAAACCATGCTTTAAAAAGCTGTAAATAACGATCGTGACAAATTGTGAAACACACACACACACACACACACACACACACACATATATATAACATACATGATTTATAGATAATATATAATATATTTATATATATTATATATAATTCTCAGTGCTCAATGCTTTTTAATAATACACAGTACTGCTGGAGTTCACGTCTGTCCCTGATGGAAACAGTACCCATATGTCCTGCATGCTTAGAACAGCTATATTTAAGTTTCACATATATGTCACTTAAGAGTCAGTGCTATATACAGCACCCTGCACACACAGCAGACTGAAATACCTGATGATCTGAGCTCTGCACAGAGCACAACACTGATTCGCTAGCTGCTTGTTGGCTGTATGTTTACATATTAAACGTATAAAAATGCAAAAATTCATTTGCTGACTGTATTTACACACAGAGGAATTTATCCTCCACATTTAACCCTTCAGTGCAGTGACACACACACACACACACACACACACACTGAGTGACGTGAGCACACGTGCCTGGAGTGAGCCAGCGAGCAATAGGGTTTAGGTGCCTCAGGGGTACTTCAGCCGTAGTACTTGGTGGGACCTAAAGGTCACATGGCTATGACAACAATGGGATAGCAATGTCTTATATGTCTTATTAGTGTTGACTTAATTAGTGTTAATTGGTCTTCCAGCTGTTCGTTACATGCTCAATTTCCTTTTTCCAGCCACTTATTGCTACTTGTCCCAACTTTTTGGGGATTTGTTGACGCTGTGAAATTTGGATTCAACCTATTTTTCCTTTCAAATGTTACATTTACTCACATGTTTACTCAACCCATCACTGAGCACACACTCACTCACACAGACACACTCTATATGGGGCAATTTGGAGAATTTAATTGACCTTGATCCATGTTTTTGGACTGTGGGTGGAAGCCGGAGGAAACCCACATGGACACGGTGATATATATATACGCCTCTCAGCGCTAGGAATTCCCGGTTCGAATCCCCATCTGGGTGGAGTTTCCATGTTCTCCCCGTGTCCGCGTGGGTTTCCTCCGGGTTCTCCGGTTTCCTCCCACAGTCCAAAAACATGGATCAAGTCAATTGAGTTCACCAAATTGCCCCATATAGAGTGTGTCTGTGTGAGTGAGTGTGTGCCCAGTGATGGGTTGAGTAAACATCTGAGTAAATGCCCAGCGCCCGAAACGTTCTCCCCTGGATGGGCATGGGGAACCCCCCCCCCTTTTAGGATAAAGTGGGAGATAATGGATGAATGAATATATATATATACAATGTGACATAACACTCATCTTGTTTCATTATTTAAGCTTTTATGGTTCCCCATGGTCATCCAGGGGAGAACGTCAGACACTGGGCAAGATATATCCAGGACAGGACTCCAATCCACACCCACACCCACAGACTACACTGTATGGGGACAATTTAGAGCAGCCAATTTACCTTGAATCCATGTTTTTGGACCGTGGGAGGAAAACGGAGAACCCGATGAAAGCCCTCACAGACACGGGGAGAACATGGAACCTCCACCCGGATTGTGATTCGAACCTGGATCTCCAGTGCAGACATGTTTCGATCAGATGTGCAGATCACAGTTAAAGTATCCTCCTGACTTTGGTCTGAAGGACGGTGTGATCCATGCGGGTGGTGCGGGTGGTGCTGGTGCTATTGACCTCCACTTGTTAATAATGGATGAACATTTTTCTAAAGGACTTTCGGTATCTTTTGTGTCCTGTAGCCATTTCCATTCTGTTTCTCTTTACAGCATCATGCGCTGGTACTTACAGAATTCTTAAGAAACAGGCGGGTTTATCTTGAAGAACCCAAGGACATAAGATATGAGGGCTGATGGAGAATAATTAACCTGCCGTTCCATTAAATAGTAACTGGTTGTTACACACATTTATGATGTTATCAGTCGACAGTGCTTTTGCTTTTCCAACACTTGTGGACACTTGTGGAACACGTGTGGATCTTATACACAGTACCAGTCAGAAGTTTGGACATGCCCCCTTTTTGGGCCATTATATTTCCTCCACTTACCATATAGATGGACTTTGTAGTTCTCCAATTCCAGACTGTAGTCTATCTGTTTGTTCTACAGTACATACTGTGTACGTCCCCTTTACTCTGTTATAATAGTCAGAACCCCAATAGTAGCACCACAGAGCAGGGGTTATTTGGTTGGTGCATTATTCTCATTCTCAACACTGTCTCAAAACTGCTTTAACAGACCTTACACAGAACCAGTTAGAACACGCCCTCTTCTGGCTCCATCATCTAGTTCCTCCTCTTATCATGTAGATGGACTTTGTAGTTTTATAATTACAGACTGTAGAACATCTGTGTTCTTGGTGTTGTTAGTCCCCTGTTGGTTCTCTGTTCTCTATTGACAGAACAGGTATCATTAGGGTGGTGGATTGTTTATTGTCAGTTCTGCAGTGTCAAGTTCAAGTTCAAGTAATTTATTTATAGAGCGCTTTTTACAACAGTACATCGTCACAAAGCAGCTTTACAGAATGAAAAGCCTTTAAACCCCCAAAGGGCAAGCCGAAGCGACAGTGGCAAGAAAAAACTCCCTTTTATATCATATGTCACTGATGTGGTGAGGGGGTTTTAGTGCAGCAGTGCTGCTGAAGTTTCATTTCTCCACCTCAGTGACACTGCTGGGATAGGAATAATGCACCAAGCAAATAACCCCTGCTCTGTGGTGCTACTATTGGGGTTCTGACCATTAGAACAGAGTAAAGGGGACGTACACAGTATGTACTGTAGAACAAACAGATGGACTACAGTCTGGAATTGGAGAACTACAAAGTCTTCAAAGAGAACATGGACGATAAGTGGAGCAGATATTGTGTACGAAAATCACAACTTTAGTGGAAATGGCGTGACTCATTTCTTTCATTCATTCATTCATTCATTCATTATCTTTCACTTTATCCTCTTTTAGGGTTGTGGGGGGGGTTCCCCATGCCCATCCAGGGGAGAATGTTTCGGGCGCTGGGCAGATACACCCAGGAATTGTGCAACCCAAAAATTACAACAAAACACAACCCTGAGCTGACACGATCTTCATAACTAGAAAAAAAATGTACCCACAGTTTTTACTCTGCAGGTCCGACATCTTTAATACTTTGGAGTTTGGATCTAGAGAGGAGCTCATTCCCTGTAGCTGCTGCATTCAGTACAAGTCACTGACTCTGACCTACAGGACAATCTCTGGATCTGTCCCCTCTTACCTTCACTCTATATTTTTAAAATACACTCCGACTCGTTCACTTCGCTCTAGTGATGATCGTCTCCTGGTGGTTCCACCTCACCGAGGAGCTCATTCTCACTCCGAGGTGTTCAGCACTGCAAAATGGTGGAACCATCTTCCCAACTCTGTCCGTAAGACAGAGTCACTCGACATTTTAAGAAACTACTGAAGACGCATTTTGTAGCAAACACCTGATGTCGGGAGAAAACATAAATAAATGGATAAATAAAAATTTAATTAATTAATGAATTAAAAAGGGGAGGTGGGGCGGCACGGTGGCTTAGTGGTTAGCATGTTCTCCTCTCAGCACTAGGGACTCCCGGTTCGAATCCCAGTCTGGGTGGAGTTTCAATGTTCTCCCCGTGTCCGCATGGGTTTCATCCGGGTTCTCCGGTTTCCTCCCACAGTCCAAAAACAAGGATCAAGTCAATTGAGTTCTACAAATTGCCCCATATAGAGTGTGTCTGTGTAAGTGAGTGAGTGAGTGTCCGGCGATAGATTGGCGCCCTGTCCTGGGTATATCTGCCCAGCACCCGAAACGTTCTCCCCTGGATGGACATGGGAACCCCCCCGGGGAAGATAATGGATGGGGTGCAGGTTCAGATAACGATCAGGTTTGATAATTCTACAGTGTAGCTGGTTTTCTTCATAATTACTGACTTGTGTTCTCATTTGTAAGTCGCTTTGGATAAAAGCGTCTGCTGAATGACTAAATGGAAATGTGATTCCATTAAAGGGAATATGCTTTTCAGTAATGCATGCAAAAATAATATTCTCTGTCTTATAGTGTCAGCGGAAAAGGTGCTGAGGCCTGTAAGGACCTGATCAAGGCGTTCGAGGCCTGCGTGAAGGATGCTGCAGGTGCATCATGAGGGGAACGCTCATAAACGCTATGTATTTACAGTAAGCTTCACTTATATCTATACTTTCATTTCTGGATAAAGTTTTCGTGTTAAAATGAAAAAAAAAAAGTTTTTTATAAACCTGTCAAAAATATTACGCTGTGCAGTTTATTAATGATTTTGCTTTTAATAAACATTCATTCATTCATTATCTTCCACTTTATCCTCTATTAGGGTTGCAGGGGGGGGGGGGGGGTTTCCCCATGCCCATCCAGGGGAGAACGTTTCGGGCGCTGGGGTGATACACCCAGGACAGGACGCCAATCTATTGCTGGACACACACTCACTCACACACACAGACACACTCTATATGGGGCAATTTGGAGAACTCAATTGACTTGATCCATGTTTTTGGCCTGTGGGAGGAAACCGGAGAACCCGGAGGAAACCCACGCAGACACGGGGAGAACATAGAAACTCCACCCAGACTGGGATTCGAACCGGGAATCCCTAGCGCTGAGAGGAGAACATGCCAACCACTAAGCAACCGTGCCGCTTTTAATAAACATTCATTCCTTCATCCATTATCTCCCGCTTTATCCTCTATTAGGGTCGCGGTGGGGTTCCCCATGCCTATCCAGGGGAGAACGTCTCGGACGCTGGGCAGATACACCCAGGACAGGGCGCCAATCCATCGCTGGGCACACACTCACTCACACAGACACACTCTATATGGAGCAATTTTGGAAAATTCAATTGACTTGAACCATGTTTTTGGATTGTGGGAGGTAACCGGAGAACCCGGAGGAAACCCACTCAGACACGGGGAGAACATGGAAACTCCACCCAGACTCACTATGTGTGAGTGAGTGTGTACCCAGCGATAGATTGGCGCCCTGTCCTGGGTGTATCTGCCCAGCGCCTGAAACGTTCTCCCCTGGATGGACATGGGGAACCCCCCCCGCCCCCCGCGACCTAATAGAGGATAAAGCAGAAGATAATGGATGAATGAAAATGTAATAAAATTCCTGTATATGTGTTCAGTCAGGTGGGACGGGGGCTTAGCATGTTCTCCTCTCAGCACTAGGGATTCCAGGTCTGAATCCCAATCTGGGTGGAGTTTCCATGTTCTCCCCGTGTCTGCGTGGGTGTCCTCCGGGTTCTCCGGTTTCCTCCCACAGTCCAAAAACATGGGTCAAGTCAATTGAATTCTCCAAATTGCCCCATATAGAGTGTGTATGTGAGTGAGTGTGTGCCCAGCGATAGATTGGCGTTCTGTCCTGGGTGTATCTGCCCAGCGCCCGAGACGTTCTCTCCTGGATGGGCATGGGGAACCCCCCCCCCCCCCCCCCCCCCGCAACCCTAATAGAGGATAAAGTGGAAGATAATGGATGAAAGGAATACTGTCATCAGCATATAAATATGGAATTGTTTCCTTACACAGGTCCCTGATCTTTGGGTTCTCCAGAAGCACCTGCATTCCTGTAGATGGAACCACTATATAGACCGCAAAAGGAACAGCGATGCTGCAAAGCCCCTGGATTTGATGTCATCAGAGACACGAATGATGTTCCTTATATTATTTATCAGCTAAAAGACTGGAGCAGCAACAAACCATAACATCCTGATCCAAAGTTCTAGATTAGATTTATTAAAGAATGATTCTGTGCTTTGTTTCTGGGTTACAGTTCCTTTAGTGTTTATGAAATTAATTGTTTGTATTAATTAAAAGGCAGCAGCCTCGTTTAAATGAATGCATTTGGCAATGTTAATGTGCTTCTACATACTAATTACTCAAGTATAGATTTATTAGCATTGAAATGTCTTATTTTTGCCTTGTTAGAGAAAGATTTGCCAATTCAACTGTTTTGTTGGCTTAGTGGTTTAGCATGTTCTCCTCTCAGCGCTAGGGATTCCCGGTTCGAATCCCCATCTGGGTGGAGTTTCCATGTTCTCCCCGTGTCCACGTAGGTTTCCTCCGGGTTCTCCGGTTTCCTCCCACAGTCCAAAAAACATGGATCAAGTCAATTGAGTTCTCAAAATTGCCCCATATAGAGTGTGTCTGTGTGAGTGAGTGTGTGCCCAGCGATGGATTGGCGTCCTGTCCTGGGTGTATCTGCCCAGCGCCCACTTTCCATGTTATCTGCGTGTCCGTGTGGGTTTCCTCCTGGTTCTCCGTTTTCCTCCCACAGTCCAAAAGCATAAATCCAAGGTCAATTGAATTCTCCAAATTGCCCCATATAGAGTGTGTCTGAGTGAGTGTGTGTGAGTGAGTGTGTGCCCAGCGATAGAACGGCGCCCTGTCCTGGGTGTATCTGTTCAACTAGGAGTTTCCATGTTCTCCATCTTCAGTCCAAAAAACATGTATTCAAGGTCAATTGAATTCTCTAAATTGCCCCATATAGTGTGTGTGTGTGTGTGTGTAAGTGTGTGCCCAGCGATAGAATGGCGCCCTGTCCTGGGTGTATCTGTTTTCAACTAGGAGCTTCCATGTTCTTCATCTACAATCTGAAAACATGAATTGAAGGTCTATTGAATTCTCCAAATTGCCCCATATAGTGAGTGTATGTGTGAGTGAGTGTGTGCCCAGCGATAGAACGGCGCCCTGTCCTGGGTGTATCTGTTCAACTAGGAGTTTCCATGTTCTCCATCTTCAGTCCAAAAACATGGATACAAGGTCTATTGAATTCTCCAAATTGCCCCATATAGTGAGTGTATGTGTGAGTGTGTGCTCAGTGACAGATTGGCGCCCTGTCCTGGGTGTATCTGTTCAACTAGGAGTTTCCATGTTCTCCATCTTCAGTCCAAAAAACATGTATTCAAGGTCAAATGAATGCTCCAAATTGCCCCATATAGAGTGTGTCTGTGTGAGTGAGTGTGTGCCCAGTGACAGATTGGTGTCCTGTCCTGGGTGTATCTGCCCAGCGCCCGAAACGTTCTCCCCTGGATGGGCAAGTGGAACCCCCTCCACCCCCCCACCCCTCCCCACCCCCGCAACCCTATTAGAGGATAAAGCTGAAGATAATGAATGGATGGGATAGCAGACCGCATTTTAAAACTATGACGTCACAAAACTTGCTATTTGGGGAGTTTTCGGGTCTAATTCGCATAAATTCGGCGACTGTTCTCGCGTTCGTGCTTTGAAGCCCGCCGCCTGGTGGTGTTGCTGTGAGGAGGGGCGGGATGGAGGGAGGCGGAAGGACCCGGATGCTGATGCAGGAGGAGGGAGAGCGGCTTCCAGCGATTTACTGGAAGGAGGTTCTGCCATCGGGCTTGAGGAACCCGAAATCCAGCCTCGACTCCGACAGCACACCCACCCCCCCCCACGACAGGACCACGGCTGCGGAGAGGACACGCGCGCGGGAGGAAGGATGCTGCGACGCCGGGATGCTGTGACGCGGGCATAGGGAGGATGGAGAGGATGGAGAGGATGGAGGGGATGGAGGGGGTGGAGGGGCAGGTTGGAAAATGGTTGTTGTGATAGGGTTTGGGCTGCAGTCTGCTGCGTGTGGATGAGGGGCAGGGCGGCAGATCGGGCCGCTGCATCCCTCAGCTGCGCTCGCAGGCCTTTTGCGCATTGAGCATCCGGTGAATGTTTGCAAACAGACCTCGCTGCCTCGCTTGCAGACGTCTATTATGGGATTTGCCCCGTCCCCACGCAGGCGCACTGCTTTTCTGCCCTAACTCCTCGGACCGTGGACCGTGGACCGTGGGCGCTGTGCGTGATCGGCCCCACACGTGCCGCCAGTCCATCATCGGATGCTTTCTCCAGTCCCAGCAGCATGACTAGAGGAATTCGACGTCCCGCTGCATCCCTTTCTGCAGGCCGGACCACATGCATCAGCTCGTCCGAGCTCTAGATCAGCCTATGTCGCCCTATGGCGCCTTATTAGCGTTTTAGACCCTCTATAAGGCTCATCCCTCTTGTGCTGGAAATCCCTCTGCGCCATGTCGAAGGACCCGACCTGCAGCCAGGCGGCTCAGTACGTGGGGCCCTACAGGCTGGAGAAGACCCTTGGGAAAGGACAGACAGGTAAGATGGGGGTGACTCGTCCTGTCTCATCTTGTCTCATTCTGTCTCATCTTGTCTCATCTTGTCTCATTCTGTCTCATCTTGTCTCATTCTGTCTCATCCTGTCTCATCCTTGGCTCATCTTGTCTCATCCTGTCTCATTCTGTCTCATCTTGTCTCATCCTGTCTCATTCTGTCTCATTCTGTCTCATCTTGTCTCATTTTGTCTCATCCTTGGCTCATTCTGTCTCATCTTGTGTCATTCTGTTTCATCTTGTCTCATTCTGTCTCATCTTGTCTCATCCTGTCTCATCTTGTCTCATTCTGTCTCATCTTGTCTCATTCTGTCTCATCCTGTCTCATTCTGTCTCATCTTGTCTCATCTTGTCTCATCCTGTCTCATCTTGTCTCATCCTGTCTCATCCTGTCTCATCTTTTCTCATTCTGTCTCATCTTGTCTCATCCTGTCTCATCTTGTCTCATTCTGTCTCATCCTGTCTCATTTTGTCTCATTCTGTCTCATCTTGTCTCATCCTGTCTCATCCTGTCTCATTCTGTCTCATCCTGTCTCATCTTTTCTCATTCTGTCTCATCTTGTCTCATCCTGTCTCATCTTGTCTCATTCTGTCTCATTCTGTCTCATTCTGTCTCATCCTGTCTCATCTTGTCTCATCTTGTCTCATCCTGTCTCATCTTTTCTCATTCTGTCTCATCTTGTCTCATCCTGTCTCATCTTGTCTCATTCTGTCTCATCCTGTCTCATTCTGTCTCATCTTGTCTCATCTTGTCTCATCCTGTCTCATTCTGTCTCATCCTGTCTCATTCTGTCTCATCCTGTCTCATCCTGTCTCATTCTGTCTCATCCTGGCTCATCTTGTCTCATTCTGTCTCATTCTGTCTCATCTTGTCTCATCCTTGGCTCATTTTTGGAATCAGGCATGCATGTTGTTATGGCATGTTAGGGGGGCGGCATGGTTGCCTCTCAGTGCTAGGGGTCCCGGGTCGGAGCCCAATCTGGGTGGAGTTTCCATGTTGAGTGGGTTTCCTCCAAAAACATGGATCAAGGTCAATTGGATGCTCCAAATTGCCCCATATAGAGTGTGTGCCCAGTGATGGATTGGCGTCCTGTCCTGGGTGTATCTGCCCAGCGCCCGTAACGTTCTCCCCTGGATGGGCATGGGGAACCCCACCGTGACCCTAATAGAGGATAAAGTGGGAGATAATGGATGGATGGATGGGTTTCTGGCACAGTGGTTTAGTGGTTGGCATGTTCTCTCAGCGCTAGGGATTCTCGGTTCGAATCCCAATCTGGGTGGAGTTTCCATGTTGGGTGGGTTTCCTCCGGGTTCTCCGGTTTCCTCCAAAAACATGGATCAAGGTCAATTGGATGCTCCAAATTGCCCCATATAGAGTGTGTATATCTGTGTGAGTGAGTGTGTGCCCAGTGATGGATTGGCGTCCTGTCCTGGGTGTATCTGCCCAGCGCCCGAAACGTTCTCCCCTGGATGGGCATGGGGAACCCCACCGCGACGCTAATAGAGGATAAAGCAGAAGATAATGGATGGATAACAAGAGCACTGACATTTCACCATTAATATTTTGCCGGGCGGCACGGTGGCTTAGTGGTTGGTATGTTCTCCTCTCAGCGCTAGGGATTCCCGGTTCGAATCCCAATCTGGGTGGAGTTTCCATGTTCTCCCCGTGTCCGCGTGGGTTTCCTCCGGATTCGCCAGTTTTCTCCCACAGTCCAAAACCATGGATCAAGGTCAATTGACTTCTTCAAATTGCCCCATATAGAGTGTGTCTGTGTGAGTGAGTGTGTGCCCAGTGATAGATTGGCACCCTGTCCTGGGTCTATCTGCCCAGTGCCTGAAACGTTCTCCCCTGGATGGGCATGGGGAACCCCCCCGCGACCCTAATATAGGAAAAAGCGGAAGATCTGGCTGCAATTTATACCAGAAGACCTAAAAAGTTATTTAATAATACATATGTAATCATTCTAGGACAGAGCTGGGTATTTCATGGCCCCGGGGCCACATCCGGCCGATTGGTTGTCCTTGTCGGGGCCGCATGAGGTTAATGGGAGGTTAGAGATCTGTCACGGGGCAGCAAGCTGGAAAAAGTGTGTGTGCTGGATCCAACCACAAGAGACCAAAAATAGTGTAAATATAAAAAAGCTCTGAAGTTCCATCACGGGAACGAGGTCTCGTTTGGTAGTGCTCGTTCTCATGATTTATTCACAATAATGCAGAACCTCGAGTGCCTTACTGCTTTCATAAAACACTCACAAACACACGCAAGCTTTGATTCATCATGTGTTTATCAAAAACAAAATGATTAAGACACTGGTTTTCTGGCGGGCGGCACGGTGGCTTAGTGGTTTGCATGTTCTCCTCTCAGCACTAGGGATTCCCGGTTCGAATCCCCATCTGGGTGGAGTTTCCATGTTCTCCCCGTGTCTGCGTGGATTTCCTCCGGGTTCTCCGGTTTCCTCCCACAGTCCAAAAAACATGGATCAAGTCAATTGAATTCTCCAAATTGCCCCATATAGTGAGTGTGTGTGTGAGTGAGTGTGTGCCCAGCGATAGATTGGTGTCCTGTCCTGGGTGTATCTGCCCAGCGCCCGAAACGTTCTCCCCTGGATGGACATGGGGAACCCCCCCCCCCGCGATCCTAGTAGAGGATAAAGCAGGAGATAATGGATGAATGAATAATGGATGGATGGTTTTCTGGCAGGCGGGACGGTGGTTTAGTGGTTAGCATGTTCTCCTCTCAGCGCTGGGGATTCCCGGTTCGAATCCCCATCTGGGTGGAGTTTCCATGTTCTCCCCGTGTCCGCGTGGGTTTCCTCTGGGTTCTCCGGTTTCCTCCCACAGTCCAAAAACATGGATCAAGTCAATTCATTCATTATCTTCCCCTTTTCCTATATTAGGGTCGCGGGGGGGGGGGGGGGGGGTGTTCCCAATGCCCATCCAGGGGAGAACGTTTCGGGCGCTGGGCAGATACACCCAGGACAGGGTGCCAATCTGTCGCTGGGCACACACTCACTCACACAGACACACTCTATATGGGGCAATTTGGAGAACTCAATTGACTTGATCCATGAGAAGTTGGAGGAAACCCACGCAGACACGGGGAGAACATGGAAACTCCACCCAGATGGGGATTCGAACCGGGAATCCCTAGTGCTGAGAGGAGAACGTGCTAAACACTAAGCCACCATGCCCGGATCAAGTCAATTGAATTCTCCAAATTGCCCCATATAGAGTGTGTCTGTGTGAGTGAGTGTGTGCCCAGCGATTGATTGTTGTCCTGTCCTGGGTGTATCTGCCCAGCGCCCGAGAGGTTCTCCCCTTGGTGAGCATGGGGACACATCTGGGTGGATCCCAATCTAGGTGGAGTTTCCATGTTCTCCCCGTGTCCCCGTGGGTTTCCTCCGGGTTCTCCGGTTTCCTCCCACAGTCCAAAAACATGGATCAAGGTCAATTAAATTCTCCCAATTGCCCCATATAGAGTATATATATATATATATATATATATATATATATATATATATATATATATATATATATACCCCCCTCCCCGTGACCCTAGTAGAGGATAAAGCGGAAGATAATGGATGGATGGGGGAAAAAATATTAGAAGTTTAAGCTGCAAAAGTCCAATAAACTAAAAGCCAATTACCTCTGAGATGGACTGTGTGTGATTACAGGGTTGTGTAAAGTGGAAAACACTTTCACAGTTCTATCAGAACATTAGTGTAGGCGTGCAAAATCACTTGTTAGAACCATTAATATTAATTGCAGAGGGAAACATGCTCATTCAGGGGTGATTTTAACATTCGGCTCAGTGTTCTCCGATACGCTTTAGTCTCATGGCAACGATTTTGGCAACAATTTCACAAGCGTGCGCAGTTTTCTCGGGTTTTTCTCACACTGTTCGGCACATGGCGTCACGGTGGCTTAGTGTTTAGCATGTTCTCCTCTCAGCACTGGGGATTCCCGGTTCGAATCCCAATCTGGGCGGAGTTTCCATGTTCTCCCCGTGTCCACGTGGGTTTCCTCCGGGTTCTCCGGTTTCCTCCCACAGTCCAAAAACATGGATCAAGTCAATTGAGTTCTCCAAATTGCCCCATATAGAGTGTGTCTGTGTGAGTGAGTGTGTGTCCAGCGATAGATTGGCGCCCTGTCCTGGGTGTTTCTGCCCAGTGACTTTAATTACTATTTGCAGAAAACATCATCACAAGAGAAGGGGCTTGTCAAGTCAATTGAGTTCTCCAAATTGCCCCATATAGAGTGTGTATGTGCGCGTGTCGGTGTGAGTGAGTGTGTGTCCAGTGATAGAAGTCAAAGTAGGCTTTATTGTCCATTCCTTCACATGTTCTATACATACAAAGTAATCGAAATTACGTTCCTCGCTGTCCCATGGTTACAAGACATTTATGACATTTATGACATTAAGACATAAAACAAAAACAAAAAAAGTAACTAATACTAGCTTAATAACAGTAAAAAAAAAGTGAAATGCAGTGTGATGTAATGGAACTCAACAGTAAAAATGTTTAAATACTATAATTATGTATTAATAATGAAAGGCAATGTAAATGCGATTTAAATAGTAACAGTAATATTGAAATAACTATAGTAATAATAGCAATAACAATAACAATAATAAGTAGTAGTAGTAATATTAAGAATGCTAATAATAATAATAATAAAATAATAAATAATATAAATATATATATTACTTACAAATATTATATATAAGTAATAAATAATGGCAGAACGGTGGCTTAGTGGTTGGGTGTTAGGGATTCCCGGTTTGAATCCCAATCTGTGTGGAGTTTCCATGTCCTCCCCGTGTCCGCGTGGGTTTCCTCCGGGTTTTTCCTCCAACAGTCCAAAAACATGGATCAAGTCAATTGAATTCTCAAAATTGCCCCATATAGAGTGTGTTTGTCTGAGTGAGTGTGTGTCCAGCGATGGATTGGCGCCCTGTCCTGGGTCTATCTGCCCAGCGCCCGAAACGTTCTCCCCTGGATGGGCATGGGGAACCCCCCCGCGACCCTAATTGAGTATAAAGCGGGAGATAATGAATGAATGAATATAAGTAATAAATAATAATATATGATTGGTAACAGTAGTAGTAAAATATAGACCTGAGTTTGTGTTATACAGTGAGAGTTTCTTTCGCAGTCATGGTGTCCTCTCCTGGGTGTATCTGCCCAGCGCCCGAGACGTTCTCCCCTGGATGGGCATGGGGAACCCCCTCCCCCCGCGACCCTAATAGAGGATAAAGCGGAATATAATGGATGAATGAATGAATGTTTTTAATGGCGGTAACTTTGTTTCTGGTGGCACGGTGGCTTAGTGGTTAGCACGTTCGCCTCTCGGCACTAGGGATTCCCGGTTCGAATCCCCATCTGGGTGGAGTTTCCATGTTCTCCCCGTGTCTGCGTGGGTTTCCTCCGGGTTCTCCGGTTTCCTCCCACAGTCCAAAAACATGGATCAAGTCAATTGAATTCTCAAAATTGCCCCATATAGAGTGTGTCTGTGTGAGTGAGTGTGTGCCCAGCGATGGATTGGCGTCCTGTCCTGGGTGTATCTTCCCAGCGCCCGAAACGTTCTCCCCTGGATGGGCATGGGGAACCCCACCGCGACCCTAATAGAGGATAAAGCGGAAGATAATGAATGAATGAATGTTTTTAATGACTTTGTTTCAGGCGACACGGTGGCTTAGTGGTTAGCACGTTCGCCTCTCAGCGCTAGGGATTCCCGGTTCGAATCCCCATCTGGGTGGAGTTTCCATGTTCTCCCCGTGTCTGCGTGGGTTTCCTCCGGGTTCTCCGGTTTCCTCCCACAGTCCAAAAACATGGATCAAGTCAATTGAGTTCTCCAAATTGCCCCATATAGAGTGTGTGTGTGAGTGAGTGTGTGCCCAGCGATGGATTGGCACCCTGTCCTGGGTGTATCTGCCCAGCGCCCAAAACGTTCTCCCCTGGATGGGTATGGGGAACCCCACCGCCACCCTAATAGAGGATAAATTGGGAGATAATGAATGAATGAATGAACTTTGTTTCTGTTTGAAGGTCTTGTGAAGCTTGGGGTTCACTGCATCACGAATCAGAAAGTGGCCATCAAAATCGTGAATCGTGAAAAGCTCTCGGAGTCGGTGCTCATGAAGGTGAGTCAGAATCGACCCCCTGATTCCGACGTTTTTCAGACCCCGCATTGCACTGACGACGTTTCGGGAGCTAATGAAGCGGGCTGCGTTTTCTGTCCTGAGTGCAGGTGGAGCGAGAGATTGCAATCTTAAAGCTGATAGAACATCCACACGTTCTGAAGCTGCACGACGTCTACGAGAACAACAAGTACCTGTGAGTATCCCAGTTCAGAGGACATTACAATGTCTTATTAATGAGGGCGAAGGGTGTGTGTGTGTGTGTGTGTGTGTGTGGGTGTGTGTGTGTGTGTCCTGGGTGTATCTGCCCAGCTCCGCTTTCCTCCCACAGTCCAAAAACATGGATCAAGGGCAATTGAATTCTCCAAATTGCCCCATTTGGAATGTCTGTGTGAGTGAGTGTTTGCCCAGTGATAGATTGGCGTCCTGTCCTGGGTGTATCTGCCCAGCGCCCGGAACGTTCTCCCGTGGGGAACCCCCCCACGACCCTAATAGGCCACCTGTTTGTGTGCTTGTGTGTGTTCGCCTGTGTGTGTGTGTATATGTGTTTGTGTGTTCGCCTGTGTGTGTGTGTATATGTGTTTGTGTGTTTGTTTGTGTGTGTGTATATATGTGTTTGTGGGTGTGTATGTATGTGTGTGTGTGTGTGTATGTATGTGTGTGTGTGTGTGTGTCTGTGTGTATATATTTGTATGTGTGTGTATATGTGTGTGTGTGTGTGTGTGTGTGTGTGTGTGTGTGTCTTTGTGTGTGTGTATGTGTGTGTTTGTGTCTGTGTATGTGTCTATAGATTTATCTGTATGTGTGTGTGTGTGTGTGTGTGTGTGTGTGTATGTATGTGTCTATATGTTTGTGTGTATGTGTTTGTGTGTGTGTGTGTGTGTATGTGTGTATAATTGAGTGTGTGTATGTATGTGTTTGTGTTTGTGTGTATGTGTCTATATAAATATAGGTGGCACGGTGGCTTAGTGGTTAGCATGTTCTCCTCTCAGCACTAGGGATTCCCGGTTCGAATCCCCATCTGGGTGGAGTTTCCATGTTCTCCCCGTGTCCACGTGGGTTTCCTCCGGGTTCTCCGGTTTCCTCCCACAGTCCAAAAACATGGATCAAGTCAATTGAGTTCTCCAAATTGCCCCATATAAAGTGTGTCTGTGTGAGTGAGTGTGTACCCAGTGATAGATTTGCGCCCTGCCCTGAACGTTCTCCCCTGGATGGGCATGGGGAACCCCACCGCGACCCTAATAGAGGATAAAGCGGGAGATAATGAATGGATATATATATATTTAAGCAATATTTTGCTTTATTATGCTTAATAATCTGGTACCTGGTTGTACTCTGGCAGGTACCTCGTGTTGGAGCACGTATCCGGTGGCGAGCTGTTTGACTATTTAGTAAAGAAGGGACGACTGACACCCAAAGAAGCCAGGAAGTTCTTCAGACAGATCATATCTGCCCTGGATTTCTGCCACAGTCACTCCATCTGGTAAAGTAGAACTTATTTAACTCCTAACTCGTTCATACAGTCCACATGTGCATAAGTAATACCTGAAGTATTAAAGTCAGGGCCTGTTTAGTCTCATTGGTTAATAAAATACTATACAGAACCAGTCAAAAGTTAGAACACGTCCCCTTCTTGCCCTATCCTCTATGTCCTCCTCTTATCATATAGATGGACTTTGTAGTTTTATAATTCCAGACTGTAGAACATCTGTGTTCTTGTTGTTGTTAGTCCCCTGTTGGTTCTCTGTTCTCTATTGACAGAACAGGTATCATTTGGGTGGTGGATTGTTTCTTGTCAGTTCTGCAGTGACACTGATGTGGTGAGGGGGTTTTAGTGCAGCAGTGCTGCTGGAGTTTCATTTCTCCATCTCAGTGACACTGCTGGGATAGGAATAATGCACCAACCAAATAACCCCTGCTCTGTGGTGCTACTATTGGGGTTCTGACCATTAGAACAGAGTAAAGGGGACGTACACAGTATGTATTGTAGAACACAAACAGATGGACTACAGTCTGGAATTGGAGAACTACAAAAGTCCATGTGCTCAGTTCCACTTACTGTAAAGATGGACTTTGTAGTTCTCCAATTCCAGACTGTAGTCCATCTGTTTGTTCTACAGTACATACTGTGTACGTCCCCTTTACTCTGTTCTAATGGTCAGAACCCCAATAGTAGCACCACAGAGCAGGGGTTATTTGGTTGGTGCATTATTCCTATCCCAGCAGTGTCACTGAGATGGAGAAATGAAACTCCAGCAGCACTGCTGCACTAAAACCCCCTCACCACATCAGTGTCACTGCAGAACTGACAAGAAACAATCCACCACCCAAATGATACCTGTTCTGTCAATAGAGAACAGAGAACCAACAGGGGACTAACAACAACAAGAACACAGATGTTCTACAGTCTGGAATTATAAAACTACAAAGTCCATCTATATGATAAGAGGAGGACATAGAGGATAGGGCAAGAAGGGGACGTGTTCTAACTTTTGACTGGTTCTGTATAGTATTTTATTAACCAATGAGACTAAACAGGCCCTGACTTTAATACTTCAGGTATTACTTATGCACATGTGGACTGTATGAACGAGTTAGGAGTTAAATAAGTTCTACTTTACCAGATGGAGTGACTGTGGCAGAAATCCAGGGCAGATATGATCTGTCTGAAGAACTTCCTGGCTTCTTTGGGTGTCAGTCGTCCCTTCTTTACTAAATAGTCAAACAGCTCGCCACCGGATACGTGCTCCAACACGAGGTACCTGCCAGAGTACAACCAGGTACCAGATTATTAAGCATAATAAAGCAAAATATTGCTTAAATATATATATATCCATTCATTATCTCCCGCTTTATCCTCTATTAGGGTCGCGGTGGGGTTCCCCATGCCCATCCAGGGGAGAACGTTCAGGGCAGGGCGCAAATCTATCACTGGGTACACACTCACTCACACAGACACACTTTATATGGGGCAATTTGGAGAACTCAATTGACTTGATCCATGTTTTTGGACTGTGGGAGGAAACCGGAGAACCCGGAGGAAACCCACATGGACACAGGGGATTCGAACCGGGAATCCCTAGTGCTGAGAGGAGAACATGCCAACCACTAAGCCACCGTGCTGCCCTGGTACTGTATAGTAATTTATTAAAATGATGTTGGGGCACTCTAAATTAATTGTAACATTTCAACTGCGGAGTGGCACGGTGGTTTAGTGGTTAGCATGTTCTCCTCTCAGCACTAGGGATTCCCGGTTCGAATCCCCATCTGGGTGGAGTTTCCATGTTCTCCCCGTGTCCACGTGGGTTTCCTCCGGGTTCTCCGGTTTCCTCCCACAGTCCAAAAACATGGATCAAGTCAATTGAGTTCTCCAAATTGCCCCATATAAAGTGTGTCTGTGTGAGTGAGTGTGTACCCAGTGATAGATTTGCGCCCTGCCCTGAACGTTCTCCCCTGGATGGGCATGGGGAACCCCACCGCGACCCTAATAGAGGATAAAGCGGGAGATAATGAATGGATATATATATATTTAAGCAATATTTTGCTTTATTATGCTTAATAATCTGGTACCTGGTTGTACTCTGGCAGGTACCTCGTGTTGGAGCACGTATCCGGTGGCGAGCTGTTTGACTATTTAGTAAAGAAGGGACGACTGACACCCAAAGAAGCCAGGAAGTTCTTCAGACAGATCATATCTGCCCTGGATTTCTGCCACAGTCACTCCATCTGGTAAAGTAGAACTTATTTAACTCCTAACTCGTTCATACAGTCCACATGTGCATAAGTAATACCTGAAGTATTAAAGTCAGGGCCTGTTTAGTCTCATTGGTTAATAAAATACTATACAGAACCAGTCAAAAGTTAGAACACGTCCCCTTCTTGCCCTATCCTCTATGTCCTCCTCTTATCATATAGATGGACTTTGTAGTTTTATAATTCCAGACTGTAGAACATCTGTGTTCTTGTTGTTGTTAGTCCCCTGTTGGTTCTCTGTTCTCTATTGACAGAACAGGTATCATTTGGGTGGTGGATTGTTTCTTGTCAGTTCTGCAGTGACACTGATGTGGTGAGGGGGTTTTAGTGCAGCAGTGCTGCTGGAGTTTCATTTCTCCATCTCAGTGACACTGCTGGGATAGGACTAATGCACCAACCAAATAACCCCTGCTCTGTGGTGGTACTATTGGGGTTCTGACCATTAGAACAGAGTAAAGGGGACGTACACAGTATGTACTGTAGAACAAACAGATGGACTACAGTCTGGAATTGTAGAACTACAAAGTCCATCTTTATGATGTTGTGGTGTTGGGTTAGGGGGACGGCGCTGTAGTGATGTTGACTTGTGTGTCTTTCCTCTGCACACTGGGTGCTGCAGTCACAGGGATCTGAAGCCAGAGAACCTTCTCCTGGATGAAAAGAACAACATTCGGATCGCTGACTTCGGCATGGCCTCCCTACAGGTGGGGGACAGTCTGCTGGAGACCAGCTGCGGGTGAGTGGACCGCTGTCGTCTGATTGCAGGTCAGATTTGGATGCTGAGGCAGATACAGAGTGTGTGTGGTGGTGCACCGGTGTAAGTGGATGAGACACGGTGGTGCTACCAGGGTTCTGGACCATGTGTCCACTCACTGTGTTCTCTGTAAGACATATAAATGTTGTTGCTGTAGCTTATTTTCAGAGGTTCAAATCCCAGGTCCAATAAAGTTAGAGCAACCAGTCATGTGACCTGAAGGACCCCGGGTTCAATTCCCAATCCCACTAAGTACTACGGCTGAAGTGCCCTTGGGCAAGGCACCTAACCCCAATTGCTCCCTTAGCGCAGTACATAGGGCTGCCCACCACTCTGGGCACATGTGCTCACTTCACTCAGTGTGTGTGTGTGTGTGTTTCACTGCACGCATGGGTTAAAAGTGGAGGACAAATTCCGCTGTGTGAAGCACTGTAGCCAAAATAGATCAGTTCCACTTATTGTCCATGTTCTCAGTTCCACTTCCTGTAAAGATGGACTTTGTAGTTCTCCAATTCCAGACTGTAGTCCATCTGCTTAATAGACAATTAATCATTTAATCGTTGGTATTTATCGTTGGCAGTTGAAATGTTTCATTCATTCATTATCTTCCGCTTTATCCTCTATTAGGGTTGCGGGGGGGGGGGGGGGGGGGATCCAGGGGAGAACATCCCGGGCGCAGGGCAGACAGACCCAGGACAGGACGCCAATCCATCACTGGACACACACTCACGCACACAGACACACTCTATATGGGGCAAATTGGAGAACTCAATTGACTTGATCCATGTTTTTGGACTGTGGGAGGAAACCGGAGAACCCGGAGGAAACCCACGCGGACACGGGGAGAACATGGAAACTCCACCCAGACGGGGATTCGAACCGGGAATCCCTAGTGCTGAGAGGAGAACATGCTAACCACTAAACCACCGTGCCACTCCGCAGTTGAAATGTTACAATTAATTTAGAGTGCCCCAACATCATTTTAATAAATTACTATACAGTACCAGGGCAGCACGGTGGCTTAGTGGTTGGCATGTTCTCCTCTCAGCACTAGGGATTCCCGGTTCGAATCCCCTGTGTCCATGTGGGTTTCCTCCGGGTTCTCCGGTTTCCTCCCACAGTCCAAAAACATGGATCAAGGTCAATTGAGTTCTCCAAATTGCCCCATATAGCGTGTGTGTGTGAGTGAGTGTGTCCAGTGATAGATTGGCACCCTGTCCTGGGTGTATCTGCCCAGCGCCCGAAACGTTCTCCCCTGGATGGGCATGGGGAACCCCCCCCCCCCCGACCCTAATAGAGGATAAAGCGGAAGATAATGAATGAATGAATGAATTTAACGGAATTCTCTCAGCGGTTTAGTGAGGATTGCAGTGAGTTTGTTTGTTCAGTTTGGTTTAGTGTATTTTAATAAATAATCCTTTAAAGTTGTGGTGTTTATGCATTTTGTTGTCTCTTTCTCAGATCTCCTCATTACGCCTGTCCTGAGGTGATCAGAGTAAGTGTCTGCTGAAAGGAACAGCTACAGAAGGACTTTTTATCACATTATATTCTAAATACAATCTTTTTAAAAAATGTGTGCACCCCCCCTACAGTGGCTTAGTGTTCAGCATGTTCTCCTCTCAGCACTAGGGATTCCCGGTTCGAATCCCAATCTGGGTGGAGTTTCCATGTTCTCCCCGTGTCCCCGTGGGTTTCCTCCGGGTTCTCTGGTTTCCTCCCAC
This sequence comes from Corydoras sp. C115, assembly GCA_019802505.1. NCBI lineage: Eukaryota > Metazoa > Chordata > Actinopteri > Siluriformes > Callichthyidae > Corydoras > Corydoras sp. C115. Next base: position 478,474 of record JAFMOC010000228.1, on the reverse strand, counting down.
AGACCAAAAACATGGATCAAGTCAATTGAGTTCTCCAAATTGCCCCATATAGAGTGTGTCTGTGTGAGTGAGTGTCTGCCCAGTGATAGATTGGCGTCCTGTCCTGGGTGTGTCTGCCCAGCGCCCGAAACGTTCTCCCCTGGATGGACATGGGGAACCCCCCCGCGACCCTAATATAAATAAAGTATAAAATGTTGTATATCCATTCATTATCTTCAATCTATCACTGAGCACACACTCACTCACACAGACACACTCTATATGGGGCAATTTGAAGAATTCAATTGACCTTGATCCATGTTTTTGGACTGTGGGAGGAAACCGGAGAACCCGGAGGAAACCCACGTGGACACGGGGAGAACATGGAAACTCCACCCAGATGGGGATTCGAACCGGGAATCCCAATGCTGAGAGACAGATGTGCTAACCACTGCGCCAATAGGGTCGTTGGGGAGGTTCCTCATGCCCATCCATTGGAGAACGTTTCGGGCGCTGGGCAGATACACCCAGGACAGGACGCCAATCTATCACTGGACACACACTCCCTCACACAGACACACTCTATATGGGGCAATTTGGAGAACTCAATTGACAATTGAGGAAACTGGAGAACCCGGAGGAAACCCATGTAGACACGGGTGCATTTGGAACATGGAAACTCCCCCAGATGGGATTCGAACCGGGAATCCCTAGCGCTGAGAGGAGAACATGCCAACCACTAAGCCATGCTGGAATAATGACCATTGTGTTTGTGTTCAGGGAGAAAAGTACGATGGCCGGCGGGCCGACGTGTGGAGCTGTGGTGTGATCCTGTTCGCTCTGCTCGTGGTGAGGATGCTCCGTCATGCGTTATAATCTAAATACCTGGACCTGGACCTGGACCTGGACCTGGACCTGCTGGGGTCTCATGTCCTCATCCTCTCGTCTTTGCGTTCTCAGGGTGCTCTCCCGTTCGACCACGACAACCTGCGGCAGCTGCTGGAGAAGGTGAAGAGTGGTGTTTTCCACATGCCTCACTTCATTCCACCAGACTGCCAGTCTCTGCTGCGGGGCATGATCGAGGTGGATTCCGAAAAGAGACTTTCGGTAAAGTCCTGCTCGCTTTATCATCTTTTAGAGTTTTAAAAGATGGGGGTGTGGTAGCTCAGTGGTTAGGGTGTTGGGTTATCAATCTGAAGGTTGGGGGTTCAAATCCCGGGTCCACTGAAGTTACCAATGTGGGTCCTTGAGATGTTGTGATTAAACCTGTGCTCACCTTGTAAGTCGCTTTGGATGAAAGCGTCCAATAAATGACCAAATGTAAATGTAGGGTCGTGGGGGGGGGGGGTTCCCCATGCCCATCCAGAGGAGAACGTTTCGGGCGCTGGGCAGATACACCCAGGACAGGACGCCAATCTATCGCTGGGCACACACTCACTCACACACACACACACACACACACTATATATGGGGCAATTTGGAGAATTCACTTGACCTTGATCCATGTTTTTTTGGATGGGAGGATAGATAGAGGGTAGAGTGGTAGCTCAGTGGTCAGGGTGTTGGGTTATCAATCTGAAGGTTGTGGGTTCAAATCCCAGGTCCACTGAAGTTACCAATGTGGGTCCTTGAGATGTTGTGATGAACCCTGTGTTCACCTTGTAAGTCGCTTTGGATAAAAACGTCCAATAAAGGACCAAATGTAAATGTAGGGTCGTGGGGGGGGTTCCTCATTCCCATCCAGAGGAGAACGTTTCAGGCACTGGGCAGATACACCCAGGACAGGGCGCCAATCTATCTCTGGGCACACACTCAGACACACACACACACACACACTATATATGGGGCAATTTGGAGAACTCAATTGACCTTGATCCATGTTTTTTTGGACTGTGGGAGGATAGATTGAGGGTAGAGCGGTAGCTCAGTGGTCATGGCGTTGGGCTTTCAATCTGAAGGTTGGGGGTTCAAATCCCAGGTCCACTGAAGTTGGTTCTTGAGCAAGACCCTTAACCCTCATTGGTCCAGGGATGTTGTGATTAACCCTGTGCTCACCTTGTAATTGGCTTTGGATAAAAACGTCCAATAAAGGACCAAATGTAAATGTGGGGTCGTGGGGGGGGGGGGGGGGGGGGGGGGTTCTCCATGCCCATTCAGAGGAGAACGTTTCGGGCGCTGGGCAGATACACCCAGGACAGGACACCAATCTATCGACGGGCACACACTCACTCACACAGACACACTCTATATGGGGCAATTTGGAGAACTCAATTGACCTTGAGCCTTGTTTTTTTGGACTGTGGGAGAATAGATAGAGGGTAGAGTGGTAGCTCAGTGGTTAGGGTGTTGGGTTATCAATCTGAAGGTTGGGGGTTCAAATCCCAGGTCCACTGAAGTTACCAATGTGGGTTCTTGAGCAAGACCCTTAACCCTCATTGCTCCAGGGATGTTGTGATGAACCCTGTGCTCACCTTGTAAGTCGCTTTGGATAAAAGCGTCCAATAAATGACCGAATATAATAGAAATGTAAATGTTATTAAGATTTATTTATTGGTTAAATCACTCAATCGGTTTGGAAATGATTCCAGAAGACTGTTATGATGCTCAAGCAGTTACACTGTCGTCCTGTCAGGCTGAACAGACGGCTCTAACCAGCATCTGTCATTTCTTCCCTACAGCTAGAGCAAATCCAGAAGCACGCCTGGTATCAGTGAGTATTGACTATTTCTGTCTGAACCGTGGTGATGCAGTGCAGCTGCATAGTGTGTGTTTGGGTTTGAGTGCATGACTGCGGGGGTTTAGAGTCAGCTCTGAGAAAGACTTTGTGTTGGAATGTAGGAATTATATATTATAATGTAATTATAATTATTATAATTATAATATATATATAAATATAGAAATGTGTGTGTTATATATATATATATATATATATATATATCTATATATATATATATCTATATATATATATATATATATATATGATGTTTTATTATAAAAATGTGACGTCCCTTAATGGCACGTTGGCTTAGTGGTTAGCATGTTCTCCTCTCAGCACTGATTCCCAGTTCGAATCCCAGTCTGGGTGGATTTTCCATGTTCTCCCCGTGTCCACGTGGGTTTCCTCCGGGTTCTCCGGTTTCCTCCCACAGTCCAAAACATGGATCACTGTCAATGGAATTCTCCAAATTGCCCCATATAGAGTGTGTCTGTGTGTGTGAGTGTGTGTCCAGCGATGGATTGGTGCCCTGTCCTGGGTGTATCTGCCCAGCGCCCGAAACGTTTTCCTCCCTGGAATTCCGAATATCCGAAACGTTCCCTCCCCTGGATGCCCTGGAATGGGCATGGGGGACCCCCCGCGACACTAATAGAGGATAAAGCGGGAGATAATGAATGAATGATTAATTTGGAGGTATGGCGGCACGGTGGTTTAGTGGTTGGCATGTTCTCCTCTCAGCGCTAGGGATTCCCGGTTCGAATCCCAATCTGGGTGGAGTTTCCATGTTCTCCCCGTGTCTTCGTGGGTTTTTTCCGGGTTCTCCGGTTTCCTCCCACAGTCCAAAAACATGGATCAATGTCAATGGAACTCTCCAAATTGCCCCATATAGAGTGTGTCTGTGTATGTGCTCAGTGATAGATTGGCATCCTGTCCTGGGTCTATCTGCCCAGCGCCTGAAACGTTCTCCCCTGGATGGTCATGGTGAACCCCCCCGCGACCCTAGTAGAGGATAAAGCAGAAGATACTTGATGGATATATATATATATATAATATCAGAGTTGTCTGCAAGTTCGCCTCTCAGTGCTGGGCATCCCGGTTCGAATCCCAATCTGGGTGGAGTTTCCATGTTCTCCCCGTGTCCGCGTGGGTTTCCTCCGGGTTCTCCGGTTTCCTCCCACAGTCCAAAAACATGGATCAAGGTGCGTTAGCTGCTCTAAATCGCCCCTTTTTCAATTGCCCTTATATATAATGTGCCCAGTGATTGAATGTCCGGGGTGTAACGGTATATTGACCCCCCCCCCCCCCCACAAAGCAGACGATAATGAGGATATACACTGAAAGTGCATGTTTAAAAGACATACAAACAGTTTTTCATACTGGGTTTGCTTGAATTTGTTGCAATTTTTGACAAAAAAATGGGTACAAAATATGTTTTAGTGATTATTAATTTATTATTATTTAAATCTCAAACTGGAAAACATTAATAATGAACACAATTGGATCCACAGCTGCGGCAAGTATTATAATTATGCAAATTTATTAGTATGAATTTGAAGCTTTTATTGCTTTCACATATTCTCACATAGGGAATACACACACACACACACACACACACACACACACAGACACAATCGAGGGGATGTGTAATATGTGAGATGTCTGTGTATGTGCAGGTCGGGCCGAAACGAGCCGCATCCCGAGCAGCCGCCACCAAGACGGGTGTGTGTCCGGCGGATCCTCTCGCTGACCGAGTTGGACCCAGATGTGCTGGAGAGCATGCACTCCCTCGGCTGCTTCAGAGACCGAGTCAAACTCACCCGGGACCTCCAGTGTGAAGAGTGAGCAGAACCTTCAATCCATTATCTTCCACTTTATCCTCTACTAGGGTCGCGGGGGGGTTCCCCATGCCCATCCAGGGGAGAACGTTTCGGGTGCTGGGCAGATACACCCAGGACAGGACGCCAATCTATCACTGAACACACACTCACTCACACAGACACACACTATATGGGGCAATTGGGAGAATTCTATTTACTTTGAATCCGGAGAACCCGGAGGAAACCCACGCAGACACGGGGAGAACATGGAAACTCCACCCAGATTGGGATTCGAACCTGAATCCCTAGCGCTGAGAGGAGAACATGCCAACCACTACACCATGGTGCCGCCCAATCTCAAAATTAATACCTGAATATTTAGTCCATCCATCCATTATCTTCTGCTTTATCCTCTATTAGGGTCGCGGTGGGGTTCCCCATGCCCATCCAGGGGAGAACGTTTCGGGCGCTGGGCAGACACACCCAGGACAGGGCGCCAATCTATCACTGAACACACACTCACTCACACAGACACACTCTATATGGGGCAATTTGGAGAACTCATTTGACCTTGATCCATGTTTTTGGACTGTGGGAGGAAACCGGAGAACCCGGAGGAAACCCACGAGGACACGGGGAGAACATGGAAACTCCACCCAGATTGGGATTCGAACTGGGAATCCCTAGTGCTGAGAGGAGAACATGCCAACCACTAAACCACCGTGCCGCCATACCTCCAAATTATTCATTCATTCATTATCTCCCGCTTTATCCTATATTAGGGTCGCGGGGGGTTCCCCATGCCCATCCAGGGGAGAACGTTTCAGGCGCTGGGCAGATACACCCAGGACAGGGCGCCAATCTATCACTGGACACACTCACTCACACAGACACACTCTATATGGGGCAATTTGGAGAACTCAATTGACATTGATCCATGTTTTTGGACTGTGGGAGGAAACCGGAGAACCCGGAGGAAACCCACGAAGACATGGGGAGAACATGGAAACTCCACCCAGATTGGGATTGGAACCGGGAATCCCTAGTGCTGAGAGGAGAACATGCCAACCACTAAGCCAGCGTGCCGCCCTACCTCCAAATTAATAGCTGAATATTCATCTGATAAAATAAGTTCTGCTCAAAATACCTTTTTGAGGTGATGAGGTGTGTTCAAAGACATCGCTGGCGTATTGTTACCATGGCGACAGAAAACCCAGATGCACCGCTGAGTGAAAACAACCTCTCCAGACGTCAACAGTCAGACGTTGCTCTCTGTCTCAGTGCTGAATCATGAACACAGATGCGTGTCCAACACCACTGATCACTAGAACCGAACGCTGTTAAATCTGACTGCGTTTGGACAGAGAACACAGATACAGAGTCTGCACCACACTGTGGGTTCTCATAACATAACGTTTAGAAACATCCATAACGGAGCAGGTTTAGAACCCTAAATGTGGCAGGTTAAAAATGCAGAAGTCTGTTCTAATTTTCGGGCGGCACGGTGGCTTAGTGGTTGGCATGTTCTCCTCTCAGTGCTAGGGATTCCCGGTTCGAATCCCAATCGGGGTGGAGTTTCCATGTTCTCCCCGTGTCCGCGTGGGTTTCCTCCGGGTTCTCCGGTTTCCTCCCACAGTCCAAAAACATGGATCAAGTCAATTGAGTTCTCCAAATTGCCCCATATAGAGTGTGTTTGTGTGAGTGAGTGTGTGTCCAGCGATGGATTCGCGCCCTGTGTGTGTGTGTGTGTGTGTGTGTGTGTGTGTGTGTGGGTGGGTGGGTGGGTGGTTGTGGGTGGTTGTGGGTGGGTGGGTGGGTGGGTGGGGGGGTCAACGGTATATAGGGGTGCTTGTTAGTGAAGCCTGGAAACTTGATCAGGCTGATAATAGATGTCTTAAGGAATATCTAAAATGTTGAGAAACGAGGCCCTCTGCTGGACAGATAGGAGAATGACGTTATTTTTTCTATTTATTGTAAGGTGATAAAGGTAAATAAAGCTAGTAAAATAATATTAATATTATTAAAATTCAAAATATATATTTTAAATACATATAATGTAAAATAAATATATTATTTATATATATATATATATATATGTGTGTGTGTGTGTGGGGCGGCACGGTGGCTTAGTGGTTAGCACGATCGCCTCTCAGCGCTAGGGATTCCCGGTTCGAATCCCCATCTGGGTGGAGTTTCCATGTTCTCCCCGTGTCTGCGTGGGTTTCCTCCGGGTTCTCCGGTTTCCTCCCACAGTCCAAAAACATGGATCAGGTCAATTGAATTCTCCAAATTGCCCCATATAGAGTGTGTCTGTGTGAGTGAGTGTGTGTCCAGCGATGGATTGGCGCTCTGTCCTGGGTGTATCTGCCCAGCGCCCGAGATGTTCTCCCCTGGATGGGCATGGGGAACCCCACCGCGACCCTAATAGAGGATAAAGTGGAAGATAATGAATGAATGAATATATAATTTACTGTGTTTATAAAGCCTTATGAATACCCGATTCATAAAATGTGTTACCACACAATACACAGTGACCGGCCATTTTATTAGGTACGGCTCATTGTGTCTCCACTGATCATATAGCTGGACTTTGTAGTTCTACAGGTCCATTCTGTAGTCCATTTGTTTCTCTACATACTCTGTTCTCTGATGATCAGGTCCCCACAGAGCAGGTATTATTAGGGTGGTGGATGATGGTACGAGTGGTATGTTCTGATTGGTGTACTGTTCTCTGTCTGTGTCCACCATGTCAGTATCACTGCAGCACTCAGAATCATCCACCACCCTAATACCTCCTCTGTGGGGGTCCTGGTCATCAGAGAACATACTGACAAAGTATGTAGGGAATAGATGGACTACAGAATGTAACAAGAACTACAAAGTCCATCTGTATGATCAGAGGAACGGAAAAACCTCACAGCTTGTGCAGAATAGGGGTGTCTTCAACTAAGGATTTTCATAGTCGAATCTGATTCGTCAGATTTTCCCCATAGTCGACTGTCGAATCAGTTAAAATTTCACCACAAGATGGTGCTATAAGCGTGGTTTTTCAAAAAGATTTCTTTTTATATTTTACTTGTTTTTCTAGAGCACCGTAAATGGGTTAAAGCGCACACATCATTAAAAAATATATATTAACAGAAATTAGGATGATTTTATTAGACAAAAGGCTGTATATATAACGAAAACAAAGACATTTCATGTCAAAACTAATGCTTAGCAGCAGCCATGGGCGCCCCCATGTGGTCAAAATGGTACATTCGACTATGAGGTTCATAGTCGACTACGGTTCTCCGAATCGAATCGTCGAATCAGCGAATATTGCAGCTCACCCCTAGTGCGGAATGTAGTGAGTGTGTGTGTGTATTTGATTCTCTCTCGTTTCATCTCAGGGATAACCAGGAGAAAATGATTTATTACCTCTTACTGGACCGTAAAGAGCGCTATCCCAGCTATGAGGATGAGGACCTGCCGCCCAGAAATGATGTAGGTCAGTACATCATAGTGCAGTGAAGAGATGGTATGAAATATTTATCTAAAGTGATATTTTATAACCTCTGGTTTCTCTACTTTGAAGCGAGCTGTTGTTAAATCCACTGTATTCTCTGCTCTGTGTTTATTAGTTTCATGGTTTTTCGCTAATGAAGCCCAAATACTGTCTTAAAAAATCATATGCTGTTTATCACATGGGACGATAAATGATCTGAAGTGACGTCATCGTTTTGCACTCAGCACCGTGTCAGGATTCGCAAAACAACACGTGATGTTCATATAACATGTGATGTTCCCAATCTGCACTAACCGTTTTCGTTCAGAACCCGGATCCACGGGGTCATGTCAGGGTCATCAGACCTAAAAATGGGGAAGAACCATAAAGTCACATGATCACCATAGAACCCTCTTACTATGGTGTGGCTTTGTGGCATCATTACAGCTGTGCAGTGAAATTCATTTGTATGTAATGATTATTATTATTATTATTATTATAGTATTAGTATGAGGTTCTGCTTGGACATGCCCTTCCAAATATGGGCATAAAGAGGAGAACAGTATGACACATAAATGTGGGGGCCAGTGTGCATGTATATAATTACACCTCTAGGAAAAATCTATAACACAAAGCCTTCTATTATTATTATTATTATTATTATTATTATTAGGGCGGCACGGTGGCTTAGTGGTTGGCATGTTCTCCTCTCAGCACTAGGGATTCCCGGTTCGAATCCCAATCTGGGTGGAGTTTCCATGTTCTCCCCGTGTCCGCGTGGGTTTCCTCCGGGTTCTCCGGTTTCCTCCCACAGTCCAAAAACATGGATCAGGTCAATTGAGCTCTCCAAATTGCCCCATATAGAGTGTGTCTGTGTGAGTGTGTGTGTGTCCAGTGATGGATTGGCGTCCTGTCCTGGGTGTATCTGCCCAGCGCCCGAAACGTTCTCCCCTGGATGGGCATGGGGAACCCCCCCCCCCACTTAATCCTCTACTAGGGTACCCTATCCCTATCTAGGGGTTATTGTTTTGGTTGATGGGGTGTTAGTGCAGCAGTGCTGCTGGAGTTTCATTCCTCCACCTCAGTGACACTGCTGGGATAGGAATAATGCACCAACCAAATAACCCCTGCTCTGTGGTGCTACTATTGGGGTTCTGACCATTAGAACAGAGTAAAGGGGACGTACACAGTATGTACTGTAGAACAAACAGATGGACTACAGTCTGGAATTGGAGAACTACAAAGTCCATCTTTACAGAAAGTGGAACTGAGAACATGCACAATAAGTGGAGCAAAAAGGGGGCGTGTCCAAACTTTTGACTGGTATTAAGAAACCACAAGACTTAAAGGACCCCGGTTTGATTCCTAGTCCCACTATGTACTATGACTGAAGTGCCCCTGGGCAATGCACCTCACCCCAATTGCTCCACTGGCCCCATGTACATGTCTGTGTGTGTGTGTGTGTGTGTGTGTGTGTGTGTGTGTGTGTGTGTGTGTAACTGCACGGATGGCTTAAAGGTGGAGGATTTATTCCTCTGTGGTTGACTACAGTACGCAAAAAAGATTTATCACTCATACGAAGGTGCCACTGACACAGAGGCATGAATTGGGATTCCGAAGCCATACTGGATTCATGATGCTGGAAAGTTTGGACTTTCATTATTAATTAATTCATTCATTATCTCCCGCTTTATCCTCTATTAGGGTCGCGGGGGGGTTCCCCATGCCCATCCAGGGGAGAACATCTCAGGCGCTGGGCAGATACACCCAGGACAGGACGCCAATCCATCACTGGGCACACACTCACTCACACAGACACACTCTACATGGGGCAATTTGGAGAATTCAATTGATTTGATCCCTGTTTTTGGACTGTGGGAGGAAATCGGAGAACCCGGAGGAAACCCACGCGGACACGGGGAGAACATGGAAACTCCACCCAGATGGGGATTCGAACCGGGAATCCCTAGCGCTGAGAGGAGAACATGCTAATCACTAAGCCACCGTGCCGTCCTGGACTTTCAGTATTAAATAGAATGTCATTCACATGTTCCATAACGCAGTAATAAACGGTTTACCGCTGTAAGTAATCGAATGTGTGATCCTGTGTGATGTTAACCCACGCAGACACGGGGAGAACATGGAAACTCCACCCAGATGGGGATTCGAACCGGGAATCCCTAGCGCTGAGAGGAGAACATGCTAATCACTAAGCCACCGTGCCACCCGATGGCTTAGCAACCAACTATGTAACTGTAAACTAGAAAGATGCCGAACACTGACATATCTACCAATGTTACAGTGTAATCATGAAACTGATTTTGTTGTTAATAATTTAAAATCAATTATTTTAATGTAAAGATTACTTCACTTCCAACAACTCAACAAACTTTGCACTGATTAAGTATCCGCTTCAAAGAGGAGACTGTCTCTGACACTGGGCGGACATGACATGAAGAAACTCCCAGGTGTTTTACATTTTCAGGGAAAAATCTTTGTGAGGGAAAACAAATGCTACTTAAGTGTCTGGGCGATGTTTGTAGGTGTAAAAAAATATTCATTCATTCATTATCTCCCGCTTTATCCTCTATTAGGGTCGCGGTGGGGTTTCCCCATGACCATCCAGGGGAGAACGTTTCGGGCGCTGGGCAGATATACCCAGGACAGGATGCCAATCTATCGCTGGGCACACACTCACTCACACACAGATACACACAGAAACACTCTATATGGCGCAATTTGGAGAATTCAATTGACTTGATCCATGTTTTTGGACTGTGGGAGGAAACCGGAGAACCTGGAGGAAACCCACGTAGACACGGGGCGAACATGGAAACTCCACCCAAATGGGGATTCAAACCAGGAATCCCTAGAGCTGAGAGGAGGACTTAGTGGTTTAAGCCACTAAGCCACCGTGCCATCCATCTGACATTCATTCATTCATTCATCCATCCATTATCTTCTGCTTGTCCTCTATTAGGGTCGCGGTGGGGTTCCCCATGACCATCCAGGGGAGAACGTTTCGGGCGCTGGGAAGATACACCCAGGACAGGATGCCAATCTATCGCTGGGCACACACACACTCACACAAACACACTCTATATGGGGCAATTTTGAGAATTCAATTGACTTGATCCATGTTTTTGGACTGTGGGAGGAAACCGGAGAACCCGGAGGAAACCCACGTAGACACGGGGAGAACATGGAAACTCCACCCTGATGGGGATTCGAACCGGGAATCCCTAGAGCTAAGAGGCGAACGTGCTAACCACTAAGCCGCCGTAAAAAAATATATTTATTATTATTATTATTAGAATGGCGGCACGGTGGCTTAGTGGTTAGCACGTTCGCCTCTCAGCGCTAGGGATTCCCGGTTCGAATCCCCATCTGGGTGGAGTTTCCATGTTCTCCCCGTGTCTGCGTGGGTTTCCTCCGGGTTCTCCGGTTTCCTCCCACAGTCCAAAAACATGGATCAAGTCAATTGAATTCTCAAAATTGCCCCATATAGAGTGTGTGTGTGTGTGTGAGTGAGTGTGTGCCCAGCGATAGGTTGGCGCCCTGTCCTGGGTGTATCTGCCCGGCGCCCGAGACGTTCTCCCCTGGATGGGCATGGGGAACCCCACCGCGACCCTAATAGAGGATAAAGCGGGAGATAATGAATGAATGAATGAATGAATGAATTATTATTAGAGTATACAGTATTTTGTGTGTATATATCATTTGGTTGATGTATGTAATAAAAAAGGGTTGGGGGGGGCGCAGCATCGAATAACAATCAGGTTTGATGAATTTACAGTGTAGCTGGTTTTCTGCATAACTTCTAACTTGTAATGTTCTCATTTGTAAGTCGCTTTGGATAAAAGCGTCTGCTGAATGACTAAATGTAATGTAAATGTAAATGTTAACGGACTGCTGCTTGATTCATACAGTCTGCTGCCTCCTGTTTACTAATTTATGAACTTATCTGCTTGTTTTCATTGAAGGACTCAGTAGCCATTACCAAGGTGAATATTATACAGGAGACACATGTCAAATCCACATGGTTGCACGGCGCCGTGCGTTCGGAGGGTGACGCATGCTCTCCATGTTGCAGATCCTCCGCGGAAGCGCGTGGACTCGCCCATGCTGACGCGCCACGGCCGCCTGCGGCCCGAGAGGAAGAGTCTGGAGGTCCTGAGCGTCACGGAGCAGGGTTCCCCGACCCCACCGCGCAGGGCTCTGGACACTTCGGCACATAGTCAGAGGTACAGGGTTCTAAGTTATTTGTAGTTCTCTAATTCCACACTGTAGTCCATCTGTTTGTTCTACAGTACATACTGTGTACATCCCTTTTAGTCTGTTCTAATGGTCAGAACCCCAATAGTAGCATCACAGAGCAGGGGTTATTTGGTTGGGGCATTATTCCTATCCCAACAGTGTCACTGAGGTGGTCCTATTGGGGTTCTGACCATTAGAACAGAGTAAAGGGGACGTACACAGGATGTACTGTAGAACAAACAGATGGACTACAGTCTGAAAATCCATGTTCTCAGTTCCACTTCATGTAATGATGGACTTTGTAGTTCTCCAATTCCAGACTGTGGTCCATCTGTTTGTTCTACAGTACATACTGTGTACTTCAGTCTGTTCTAATGGTCAGAACCCCAATAGGGTTCTGACCTATCCCAGCAGTGTCACTGAGGTGGAGGAATGAAACTCCTCACCACATCAGTGTCACTGCAGAACTGCCAAGAAACAATCCACCACCCCTGTTCTGTCAATAGAGAACAGAGAACCAACTGGGGACTAACAACAACAAGAACACAGATGTTCTACAGTCTGGAATTATAAAACTACAAAGTCCATGTTCTCAATCTGACTTTGTAATTCAGACTGTAGTCCATCTGTTTGTTCTACAGTACATACTGTGTACGTCCCCTTTACTCTGTTCTAATGGTCAGAACCCCAATAGTAGCACCACAGAGCAGGGGTTATTTGGTTGGGGCATTATTCCTATCCCAGCAGTGTCACTGAGGTGGAGAAATGAAACTCCTCACCACATCAGTGTCACTGCAGAACTGACAAGAAACAATCCACCACCCAAATGATACCTGTTCTGTGGTGGTACTATTGGGGTTCTGACCATTAGAACAGAGTAAAGGGGACGAAAACAGTATGTACTTGAAGGGAAAAAATAATGAGCATTATTACGCATTTAATATTTACGATTAGTGTTTGTAGATCAAAGCATTATTCATTTATTCATTCATTCAGGCATTAATAATGCTTAAGTTCTGAAGTTTAACACGCTAGTGTTGTTCTGTAATCAGACCCAGGTGAGAATGTATCTCTGTGTCAAGGTCAGGATGTGCAGAAGGGAGTCACCGGCAGGGAATAGTGTTATACGGGTCGGTTGACTACACACGTTCTGATAACAAGAAGCATCGTTATGTTACGCTAAGCAGAATAACTTCTGCTCGGGCGGGGTGGCCCACAGGTGGTCGATCTGAGATGGAAGAGCAGCAAAGGTGGGGGTCTGTGCAGAAGAGTATATGGAGTCAGAAAAGCGAGGTCGGAGAACAGGCAGATCGCGCACGGGTTGTTGACTGCTGTCACGAAATCCGTCTCTCCCTGGAGATGAGCGGCTACACGGGGCAATCGCGTAAGCCGCTTGCACATAGTGAGCGTTCCCCGGGCACCGGCTACGCGTCCAAACAGAGGGAAACGCTCCCACGAGTGCGACCTGCGCCGAGCAAGTGCGCAGCGACACACCATGGCAGAAATGCGGAGGAGAAAAAACTGGAAGCACGGGGATAAAAACCAAAACGGAATTTATTAAAACATGGTGCCGGAGCACCAACGAAAAAGGGGGTAAACGAACAACGTAACATAGGGTAAGGTAACCACAAATTAAAGACGTGCGCAGAACCGAGGGGAAACAAAGACTAAATACTAGGGGTGATCTGCAATATTCGCTGATTCGACGATTCGATTCGGAGAACCGTAGTCGACTATGAACCTCATAGCCTTTTGTCAAATAAAATCATCCTAATTTCTAGAAAAAAATAAAACAAAAAAGAAAGGTTTTCTTTTGTTAGAAAAACAAGTAAAATATAAAAAAAAATCTTTTTGAAAAACCACGCTTATAGCGCCATCCTGTGGTGAAATTTTAACTGATTCGACTATGAAAATCCTTAGTTGAAGACACCCCTACTAAATACAAACCCAACAAAACACGTGCACAAACCCAACCAATCACCCAAGTGAGATAATGAAAAACCAAATGAGGGACAGGTGCTGCAGGCATCTGTTACATACGCCCACCCCATGTTCGCGCAAAAAGGTAAGCGATCCAACCAAAAAAAAAAATAATAATAACAATAAACAGTAGGGGTGTCTTCAACTTAGGATTTTCATAGTCGAATCTGATTTGTCAGATTTTCACTATAGTCGACTGATAGTCGAATCAGTTAAAATTTCACCACAAGATGGCGTGGTTTTTAAAAAAGTTTTTTTTTTTTTATACTTTACTTGTTTTTCTGCTCATTTGGAATGTGCAACTAACTGCAGGGGGAGCTTTATTAATGTGTAGCCTATTGTTAAAGCGCACACATCATTAAAAAAAAAATATTAACAGAAATTAGGATGATTTTATTTGAGAAAAGGCTATATATATAACGAAAACAAAGACATTTTATGTAAAAACTAATGCTTAGCAGCAGCCATAGGCGCCCCCATGTGGTCAAAATGGTACATTCGACTATGAGGTTCCAAGTCGACTACGGAATCGAATCGTCGAATCAGCGAATATTGCAGCTCACCCCTAATAAACAGATCTCACAAAAACAAAAAAACGGGGGGGAGGGGGGGGGGTTAAAAGTCCCTCAGGCTGTGAGGCCTGCCAGATGCTCCCTGCTGACGGCGTAGAGCATGTCCTCTCGCTGCGTGGTCGCAGATCGGCGCCCTCTCGCTGCGAGGCTGGAAATGCACCCCTGGTGCTCCGTGTCCGAGATGGGCGGCCCCTGGTGCTCGGGATCGGTGGTGAACGGCCTCAGTCGCACTCGAACCGACCGACAGCCGGCCCCCGGTACCCGGGCTATGTCTCTGGCGGTCCCTGGTACTCAGACTCGGTCTGATCGGCAGTACAGCCTCTGGTCCTTCGACTCAACAATGGGTGACCCCAGGTGTCCAGAATTCTCCGATGGTTGGCACGTCTTTCTGTCACAAAGTCCGTCTCTCCCCAAACGAGGGACAGGTGCCGCAGGCATCTGTTACAACTGCGCTCTTCTCCCCAGATTTCTGTCGTATTAATAAATGTTATTTCTTCACTCAGAACTGTTGGTGTGATCTCCTCGTTTTCAAACGAACCCACATACTGTAGGACACAAACAGATGGACAATCTGCAGTCTGTTATGTGCATGTGCTTTGCTTTTATTGATGTTTTTTTGTCTCTCGCGGTTCCGTCTCTTGCGGTTCTATCGGCATGAACACGTTCCGCCGGCATGCCGTGTCCCCTGAAATGAAGGGTGTCGTCTGCTTTGTTTTAAGCTCAGTAAACACAAACTGAGACCATCTTCCGTTCCCTGTTTAACTTTCAGATCACGTTCCGTGAGTGGAGCCTCCACCGGTCTGTCCTCCAGTCCGCTGAGCAGTCCGCGGGTAAGACTGAAGGGATGAACATGTTTGGGAATGGTGTTAATAATGCATTTTGAGGGTCGGGGTAACGGGTGGGGTGGGTTCAGGGCAGTGGCGGCTGGTGGTCAAAAAATCGAGGGGGGGGGGCAAACCGACGAAAAAATAAAAACAAACAAAAAACAAAACAAATCTTCAAAAGTAGTCGGTCATCTCTGTGATTAATGTTTTCTCTAATGACGACAAAAATAATAATAATAATGATAATAATAATATAGGGCGGCACGGTGGCTTAGTGGTTAGCATGTTCTCCTCTCAGCACTAGGAATTCCCGGTTCCAATCCCCATCTGGGTGGAGTTTCCACCATATATGGGGCAATTTGGAGAATTCAATTGACTTGATCCATGTTTTTGGACTGTGGGAGGAAACCGGAGAACCCGGAGGAAACCCACGTGGACACGGGGAGAACATGGAAACTCCACCCAGATGGGGATTCGAACCTGGAATCCCTAGCGCTGAGAGGAGAACATGCTAACCACTAAGCCACCATGCCGCCCTATATCATTCATTCATTCATTATCTTCCGCTTTATCCTCTATTAGGGTCGTGGGGGGGGGGGGGGTTCCCCATGCCCATCCAGTGGAGAACGTTTCAGGCGCTGGGCAGATACACCCAGGACAGGATACCAATCTATCGCTGGGCACACACTCACTCACACACACACTCTATATGGGGCAATTTGGAGAAGTCAATTGACTTGATCCATGTTTTTGGACTGTGGGAGGAAACCGGAGAGCCCGGAGGAAACCCACACGGACACGGGGAGAACATGGAAACTCCACCCAGATGGGGATTCGAACTGGGAATCCCTAGCGCTGAGAGGAGAACATGCTAACCACTAAGCCAGCGTGCTGCCATGTATTAGTTTATTCTTTTAATCAAATGTCTATTAGACGGGGCGGCACGGCGGCTTAGTGGTTTAGCATGTTCTCCTCTCAGCGCTAGGGATTCCCGGTTGGAATCCCCATCTGGGTGGAGTTTCCATGTTCACCCCGTGTCCGCGTGGGTTTCCTCCGGGTTCTCCGGTTTCCTCCCACAGTCCAAAAACATGGATCAAGTCAATTGAGTTCTCCAAATTGCCCCATATAGAGTGTGTCTGTGTGAGTGAGTGTGTGCCCAGCGATATATTGGCGTCCTGTCCTGGGTGTATCTGCCCAGCGCCCGAAACCTTCTCCCCTGGATGGGCATGGGGAACCCTACCGCGACCCTAATAGAGGATAAAGCGGAAGATAATGAATGAATGAATGAATGAATGAATGAATTGGACCCGCCGCCACTGGTTCTGGTGCATGTTAATCAATAGTGGGTGATGTGTTTGGAACCTGCAGTGGATGACGCTGATGTTACATGTTGTTCACTGCAATCTGTCGAGTCAGCATCCTAAATCTCACGCACATCCTTTTCAAAACAGTCGTCACATGGCCTCACTCCATTCCTCACGACATCCATCGCTCATCTCCATCCCTTTCTCTCTCTCCACCTTCTGTCGTCCATCCTCTCTGTCTCCTCCGTCCTCTTCTCCACGCCATCAGAGCCCAGTGTTCACGTTCAGCCAATCCGAAGTGGCCGCGGCCGCCGCCGCGACCAAGCCGCGCTCGGCGAGCTCCCGCGAGTCCAAGACGCAGACGCTGCCGTCCAAGACGCCGCCGGAGCGTCCGCGCTTCCATTCCATGAAGTCCCTCCCACTCCGCTCCTCCTCATCCCGCTCCCCCTCCCCCTCCCCCCAGATGTCCTCCATGCCTCGCTTCCACTTCTGCCCCACCAAGTCTGTCACTAAAAGCTCATATCCCATGTCCCAGGTGACCCCTCAGGGCTCGCCTCTGCCCACGCCGCTGGGCACCCCTGTGCATCATCCCCACCCTCCCCCCTCCTCCTCCTCCTCTTCCTCTTCCTCCCGTGCTGAAGGAGGAGGAGGCGTCGGCTCCCTCTCTCTGACGCCGCCCACCAGCCCAGGTGGAGGGGGTGCCGGCATGGCGGCCAGCAGCTCGGCCCACTGGAGGACCAGACTCAACTCCTTCAAGAACAACCTGCTCGGATCGCCGCGCTTCCACCGGCGCAAGCTGCAGGGTGCGTTCCCCACTCGTTATACGACGATGTCATAATGACGATGTGATGTCATAATGGCGATGTGATGTCATAATGACGCAATAATCATTTGCTGAATTGCTTGCTTGTATTTTTTTTAGTCCCCACTTCAGAGGACATGTCAAGCCTGACACCCGAGTCCAGTCCTGAGTAAGTGCAGTACATACAAAATACAGTACATATATAAAATGTACTGTATATATATATATATATATATTTATCCATCCATTATCCTCCGCTTTAGACTCTATTAGTGTCATGGGGGGGGTTCCCCATGCCCATCCAGGGGAGAACGTTTCGGGCGCTGGGCAGATACACCCAGGACAGGACACCAATCTATCACTGGGCACACACTCACTCACACAGACACACTCTATATGGGGCAATTTGGAGAATTCAATTGACTTGATCCATGTTTTTGGACTGTGGGAGGAAACCGGAGAACCCGGAGGAAATCCACGCGGACACGGGGAGAACACGGAAACTCCACCCAGATGGGGATTCGAACCGGGAAATCCCCAGCGCTGAGAGGAGAACATGCCAACCACTCAGCGAGCGTGCACTCGTGATACTTGTTGCGATGTGATGTTAATGTTCTGATGTGATGGTGATATCAGTGGATCTGGCAACGCAGGACACGCTTTCCTTACTCACACAGCACCGCGGCCCGCTCTCGTTGTCGCAGACGAGAAGAACGGCCGCCCTTACGGAACGCCCACCCGGCAGAATATATATATATACATACATCTACTCCGCTTTATCCTCTATTAGGGTCACGAGGGGGGGGGGGGGAGGGTTCCCCATGCCCATCCAGGGGAGAACGTTTCGTTTGCTGGGCAGATTCGTTTCGGCACCCAGGACAGGATCACACACTCACTCACACAGACACACTCTATATGGGGCAATTTGGAGAATTCCATTGCCCTTGATCCATGTTTTTGGACTGTGGGAGGAAACCTGAGAACCCGGAGGAAACCCACGCGGACACGGTGTATTTATATATGTAGGACGCTATATATAACATGCTAATCACTAAGCCACCGTGCTTGTATGTATGTATATATGTATATATAAATATATACGCACGGTGCCTTAGTGGTTAGCATGTTCTCCTTTCAGCACTAGGGATTCCCGGTTTGAATCCCCATCTGAGTGGAGTTTGCATGTTCTCCCTGTGTCCACGTGGGTTTCCTCCGGTTTCTCCAGTTTCCTCCCACAGTCCAAAAACATGGATCAAGTCAATTGAATTCTCCAAATTGCCCCATATAGAGTGTGTCTGTGTGAGTGTGTGTGTCCAGTGATAGATTGGCGCCCTGTCCTGGGTGTATCTGCCCAGCGCCCGAAACGTTCTCCCCTGGATGGGCATGGGGAACCCGCCCATGACCCTAATAGAGGATAAATTGGAAGATAATGGATGGATGGATAATAAAAGCAGTATAAATGATCTCAGCCATGCCTCAGATGCACACGTGACTCCTGCAGAAACAGAAACATACAGCAGGTGGCACTGCTCTTTCTACTTCGCAAGCACAACAGCATTGACCTGTTCAGAGAGCAAGCGCCCCCTACAGAAAAGAAAAAGAAACATGTGGTGCAAACTTGGACATCTGCAATGACAGCGCTGAGACACTAGGGGCGTCTAATAGAATGCAGCATGTGATAAACACAAGGAGAACATGGAAACTCCACCCAGATGGGGATTCGAACCGGGAATCCATAGTGCTGGGAGGAGAACATACTAATCACTAAGCCCCCATGCCACCCTTCTCAGTAAGCCATTAGTTATAAATAAATAAAATGTGACTAAGTTTACATTATTACACACACACACAAATGAACCGTATGATCATTTAGGTTGCCCCTTGGGGGTGTTAACTGCCCCGCCCCGCTGTTAAAGGTGTGACGTCACAGGGAAGTACAGATCGTGATTATTCAACATGAAAAAGCCTTTAACACCATGAGGAACTGTCTCTCGCACCTGTCTCCACCGTGTTCCGTCTGTCAGGTCTCAGCCGGTGTTAATAACCCCCCCCCCCCCCCCCCCCGTTGCCGGGGTGTGTCCATTTGCCCGTAGGCTGGCGAAACGATCCTGGTTTGGCAACTTCATCAGCCTGGAGAAGGAGGAGCAGATCTTCGTGGTGATCAGAGACAAACCGCTGAGCTCCATCAAGGCGGACATCGTCCACGCCTTTCTGTCTGTGAGTTCCAGTTCCGCGTTCTCACCCACATTACAGTTAGAACCTTCACTTGGACACCACATGGACTTCCAATTCACTGGACACACACTCACTCACACAGACATACATGTTCCATATGGGGCAATTTAGAGCAGCCAATTTACCTTGAATCCATGTGTTTGTGTGTGTGTGTGTGTGTGTGTGTGTGTGTGTGTGTGTGTGTGTGTGTGTAAATATACTGGACCAGTCAAGATTTGGACACACCTCCTTTTTGCTCCACGTATTGTCCATCTTGTAGAGGTTAGCATGTTCTCCTCTGAACCCTGGGGATCCAGGTTTGAATCCCGATCTGGGTGGAGGTTCTATGTTCTCTCCCTGTCTGTGTCCGGGGTTCGCCGGTCTCCTCCCACAGTCCAAAAACGTGGATTCAAGGTGAATTGGCTGCTCCAAATTGCCCCTATATGGTCTGTAAGTGTCTTAGTGAGTGCACCCAGGGATCTCTATCCCTATATATATATATAGAGAGTCTCTCTATCCATCCATTATCTTCCACTTTATCCTCTATTAGGGTCGTTGGGGGGGGGGGGGTTCCCCATGCCCATCTATAGGAGAACGTTTCGGGCGCTGGGCAGATACACCCAGGACAGGACGCCAATCTATCACTGGACACATACTCACTCACACAAACACACTCTAAATGGGGCAATTTGGTGACCTTGATCTATGTTTTTGGACTGTGGGAGGAAACCGGAGAACCCGGAGGAAACCCACACGGACACGGGGAGAACATGGAAACTCCACCCAGATGGGGATTCGAACCGGGAATCCCTAGCGCTGAGAGGAGAACATGCTAAACCACTAAACCACAGTGCCGCCCTTCATATATTCCATATGATACGATTCATTCCTTCATTCATTATCTCCCGCTTTATCCTCTATTAGGGTCGTTGGGGGGGGGGGGGGTTCCCCATGCCCATCTATAGGAGAACGTTTCGGGCGCTGGGCAGATACACCCAGGACAGGACGCCAATCTATCACTGGACACACACTCACACAGACACACTCTATATGGGGCAATTTGGTGACCTTGATCTATGTTTTTGGACTGTGGGAGGAAACCGGAGAACCCGGAAGAAACCCACACGGACACGGGGAGAACATGGAAACTCCACCCAGATGGGGATTCGAACCGGGAATCCCTAGCGCTGAGAGGAGAACATGCTAAACCACTAAACCACAGTGCCGCCCTTCATATATTCCATATGATACGATTCATTCCTTCATTCATTATCTCCCGCTTTATCCTCTATTAGGGTCGCGGGGGGGGGTTCCCCATGCCCATCCAGGGGAGAACGTTTCGGGCTCTGGGCAGATAGACCCCAGGACAGGTCGCCAATCCATCGCTGGGCACACACACACTCACTTACACAGACACACTCTATATGGGGCAATTTGGAGAATTCAATTGACTTGATCCATGTTTTTGGACTGTGGGAGGAAACCGGAGAACCCGGAGGAAACCCACACGGACACGGGGAGAACATGGAAACTCCACCCAGATGGGGATTCGAACCGGGAATCCCTAGCGCTGAGAGGAGAACATGCTAAACACTAAGCCACCGTGCCGCCCGTATGATATGATAATCTATATTATTATTATATATATATATATTTTTTTTTAGATCCCGTCCCTCAGTCACAGTGTGGTGTCCCAGACGATTTTCCGAGCCGAGTACAAAGCCACCGGCGGATCGTCCGTGTTCCAGAAACCCGTCAAGTTTCAGGTGGACATCTCCTTCTCGGAGGGAGAACGGGAACGGGAACGCGAGCGGGAGCGAGAAGGCAGACGGGATTATGGGATCTACAGCGTGATTTTCACCCTCATATCAGGTAATGAGAACATGAAGGTGTGGATGATCCATCTGCAGATCTGAGGCTGATGTTCCGTGCGTCCTCGTGTGTGTGGACAGGTCCGAGTCGCAGGTTTAAGAGAGTGGTGGAGACGATTCAGGCGCAGCTGCTCAGCTCACATGACCAGCCCTCTGTACAAGCTCTCGTTGGTGAGTCGGCTTTATGTTAGAACGTCCAATGAGGACACAACAGCACCTGTGTTCTCATGATCACGAGTGGACAGGGGGCGGGACGGTCCGGACATACAGTATCTGTGGTATGGCATGTGGCATGTTGATTTTAGGGTTTAAATATATATATATATCAGGGTGGCCCAGTGGTTAGTGGTTGGCATGTTCTCCTCTCAGCGCTAGGGATTCCCAGTTCGAATCTCAATCTGGGTGGAGTTTCCATGTTCCCCCCGTGTCCGCGTGGGTTTCCTCCACATTCTCCGGTTTCCTCCCACAGTCCAAAAACATGGATCAAGTTCAACTGAATTCTCCAAATTGCCCCATATAGAGTGTGTCTGTGTGAGTGAGTGTGTGCCCAGTGATAGATTGATGTTCTCCCCTGGATGGGCATGGGGAACCCCCTGCAACCCTAGTAGAGGATGAACCGGAAGATAATGGAAAGATGATAACGAGAACGCTTACATTTCACCTTTAATATTCTGCCGGGCAGCACAGTGGCTTTTACGACTGCCTCTCCGCACTGCGGATCCAGGTTGGAATCCCAATCTGGGGGGAGTTTCCATGTTCTACGACGTTCTACGACGATAGATTGTCGCCCTTTCATGGGTGTATCTGCCCAGCGCCCGAAACGTTCTCCTCTGGACTTGATCCGTGTGTTTGTGTGAGTGAGTGTGATAGATTGGCGTCCTGTCCTGGGTGTATCTGCCCAGCGCCCGAAACGTCCTCCCCTGGATGGGCATGGGGAACCCCACCGTGACCCTGGTAGAGGGTTTTCCATGTCCATCCAAAGGAGAACGTTTCGGGCGCTGGGCAGATACACGCAAGAAAGGGCGACAATCTATCGCTGGGAACATTCTCACTCACATAGACACACACACCATATAGGGGCAATTTAGAGCAGCCAATTCACCTTGAATCCATGTTTTTGGACTGTGGGAGGAAACGAGGGTGGACTCTTGGACATGAGGAGAACATGGAAACTCCCCCCAGATTGGGATTCCAACCTGGAGAGAGGCAGTCGTAATGACCACTAAGCCACCGTGCTGCCTGGCAGAATATTAAAGGTGAAATGTCAGCGTTCTCGTTATCATCTATCCATTATCTTCTGCTTCATCCTCTACTGGGGTTGCAGGGGGTTCCCCATGTCCATCCAGGGGAGAACGTCAATCTATCACTGGGCACACACTCACTCACACATACACACTCTATATGGGGCAATTTGGAGAATTCAGTTGAACTTGATCCATGTTTATGGACTGTGGGAGAAAACCGGAGAACCCGGAGGAAACCCACGCGGACACGGGGAGAACATGGAAACTTCACCCAGATTGGGAGTCGAACCGGGAATCCCTAGTGCTGCGAGGCAGACGTATTGACCACGACACCACCGTGCTGCCCAGCGGAATATTAAAGGTGAAATGTCAGTGCTCTTGTTATGCATCCATTATCTTCCGCTTTATCCTATATAAGGGTCGCGGGGGGTTCCCCATGCCCATCCAGGGGAGAACGTTTCGGGCGCTGGGCAGATACACCCAGGACAGGACGCCAATCCATCACTGGACACACACTCACTCACACAGACACACTCTATATGGGGCAATTTGGAGAGTTTAATTGACCTCGATCCATGTTTTTGGACTGTGGGAGGAAACCGGAGAACCTGGAGGAAACCCACGCGGACACGGGGAGAACATGGAAACTCCACCCAGATGGGGATTCGAACCGGGAATCCCCAGCGCTGAGAGGAGAACATGCCAACCCCTCAGCGAGCGTGCACTCGTGATACTTGTTGCGATGTGATGTTAATGTTCTGATGTGATGGTGATATCAGTGGATCTGGCAACGCAGGACACGCTTTCCTTACTCACACAGCACCGCGGCCCGCTCTCGTTGTCGCAGACGAGAAGAACGGCCGCCCTTACGGAACGCCCACCCGGCAGAACTCCCGACGCTCAGAGGGCGGAGCCGACCGCTGCGATTGGGCCGACCGCGGAGAAGGCGGGTCCTTGCTCCAGAGGAGAGGCTCGGCCAAAGAGAGGACTCGTCTGCTGTCCACCAACGGAACGCAGTCACAACCCTGAGATGTTCCGTCAGTCCGTATCGTCCATGGCACCTTCATCCTCAACACCACCACCCCCCCCCCCACCAGTTCTCCACATTGCAGCATGATGACAGAGTCTTGTGCTTTTTATTAAAGTGCTTTTGAAAAGTGAATGACAACACACACCTCGCCCCCCCACACCCCACCCACCCCACGCCAAGCAGGAGGCTAATAATACTCTCTAATTAGTCAACAAATAACCAGATTAGCTAATAATGTTAATTAGGGCTGTATTCAACTACATATTTTCGTAGTCGAATCTGATTCGTCAGATTTTCCCCATAGTCGACTGATCGAATCAGTTAAAATTTCACCACAAGAAGGCGCTATAAGCGTAGTTTTTAAAAAAAGTTTTTTTTTTTTTTATATTTTACTTGTTTTTCTAACAAAAGAAAACCTTTTTTTTGTTTTTGTTTTGTCTTTTTTTTCTCTAGAAATTAGGATGATTTTATTTGACAAAAGGCTATATATATAACGAAAACAAAGACATTTCATGTAAAAACTAATGCTTAGCAGCGGCCATGGACGCCCCCATGTGGTCAAAATGGTACATTCGACTATGAGGTTCATAGTCGACTACGGTTCTCCGAATCGAATCGTCGAATCAGCGAATATTGCAGCTCACCCCTAGTATTAATTAAGTATTACAACGTAATAGCATTGTTTGGGCATCATGACTCTTTTAAGTGATTCTCATGGTAGTGGGGTGGCTGGGGGGTGGGGCAGGTGACTGAAGTTACTGATGTACTTCACCCTATTTGCTCCAGGGGGCAGTATCATGGCTCTGACCCTAATCAAGTTGGGATACTCATCTCAATGTTATCCTCTAGTAGGGTAGCGGGGGGGGGGGGGGGGGGTTCCCCATGCCCATCCAGGGGAGGACGTCTCGGGCGCTGGGCAGATACACCCAGGACAGGACGCCAATCTATCACTGGACACACACTCACTCACACAGACAGACACACTCTATATGGGGCAATTTGGAGAGTTTAATTGACTTGATCCATGTTTTTGGACTGTGGGAGGAAACCGGACAACCCGGAGGAAACCCATGTGGACACGGGGAGAACATGGAAACTCCACCCAGATTGGGATTCGAACCGGGAATCCCTAGTGCTGAGAGGAGAACATACTAAACACTAATATACTCTCCTCCCATCAACCAGATTCACTTAAATGAGTCATGGTTCATTAACCAACATTACAGTTTCATCTCATCTCATTATCTTCCGCTTTATCCTCTACTAGGGTCAAGGGGGGGGCGGGTTCCCCATGCCCATCCAGGGGAGAACGTTTCGGGCGCTGGGCAGATACACCCAGGACAGGACGCCAATCCATCACTGGGCACACACTCACACACAAAAACATACTCTATATGGGGCAATTTTGGAGAACTCAATTGACTTGATCCATGTTTTTGGACTGTGGGAGGAAACCGGAGAACAACGTGGACACGGGGAGAACATGGAAAATCCACCCAGATGGGGATTCGAACCTGAACCCCTAGTGCTGAGAGGAGAACATGCCAACCACTAAGCCACCGTGCCGCCCTGTCATAGTTATAAACGTTGCAATGAAATACTGTATTTTTAATAATACTGATGATCATGACACTATTACCAGGTGGCTTAGTGGTTGGCATGTTCTCCTTTCAGCGCTGAGCCTCCAGGTTCGAATCCCCATCTGGGTGGAGTTTCCATGTTCTCCCCGTGTCTGTGTGGGCTTCCTCCGGGTTCTCCTGTTTCCCCCCCAAACACAAACACAGTTGAAAAACATGGATTCAAAGTGAATTGGATGCTCTAAATTGCCCCATATGGTGTATGTGTGTTCCCAGTGATGGATTGGAATTGGCGCCCTGTCCTGGGTCCATCTACCCAGTGCATGGAACGTTCTCTTATGGATGCCCCCCCCACTGAAGCTGAAGATAATGGATGGATGCTGTTACTCGTAGGTCTGGTTCCCATTTCTTGGTAGACGCTCGTGACATCTCGTTCTCCTCAGCTCCCAAACGCACCACCTGTCGAAGTTAGCCACTCGATTATTTAATGAGACGCCCCCCGTGAGGTTTGTTAGGCCTCATCCAGCTCAGATCTGCCGCCATTCCATCGACAAGACACATCGTAGTCAAACGCAATATCCCTGCACATGGAACCACCGTCCGAATAAAAGCACCAGAGGTCCAGACCTGCGGTCTGCTGACTCGTATGCAATAAAAACAATAAGCTGACGACGAGGGATCTCGCAAACCGTACCCTCAGACCTTCCGATTCCCCCTCTGCCATCGATGCAAATGACGGGGTCCAGCACCCAGCACCCAGCACCCCCCCCCCCCCCCCCCACACACACACGCTTCTGCACGCCGATACACCGTTGCCCTGACACCAATACGAACATTCGATTGTATCTCTTGCATGTGTTCTCGCTAAATCCGGCCTCGAAGCCCACGACGGCAGCACAAACGCATGAGACTGCACCCGACCCGGATATTCCGCGGACGCCGCCGGGAAGTCCGTCCACGAGCGCGGAACCCGATGGCGACGGATAAGCCAGCATCCTGTGTGTGCTGTAAGACTTCAGGTTGAAGCCAAGTGAATGTCATGAAATATTTTTTAAAGGTCTTATTGTTTTATAGAGGATTTATTTCTTTGTATCATAACGCGCAAGCGGGACGGAGACCGTGCCCCGCGTCCGACGGTGGTGAAGGATGCTGGATATAAGCTGCCCACTGTGGAAAGCCTGTGGAAACCCTGGACATCTACATCCACTCGAATGAACCGCTGGGCTTTGAGGGTTGGTCTGTTGCTGGAAAGGATATTTTTATTTGAATTCCCGAACCTATACACAAGTACTATACACGATACGATACAATACACAGTACTATACACCATACACAATAACTACCACCAGGAGGTGGTACCTGACCTATAGCTGACCTATCAGCGAGCTGGAGACTTTGAAGCACCATCCAGCGATGGAGTGCACCCACTGAATATTTGGGACGAGTATGCTGGACCGCCCCACACTCAGAGACGCTCGTCAATCTGGGCCAAGGACCTTCACCTCCACCTTCCCCTCGCTCCCCCGGCCATGCACATAATGTTTAACGATCCATGACTGATTAAATTCTGAATCCATGTAAAAAAAAACATCTATGTGAACATTGATCTCTTTGTTCATTGCTGCTTGATCACTGGGCTTCCTCAGAGCAGAATTATGCAACGGATGCTGAACAGGTCCATCGTCAGTAAGTGGTCTTAACGTGGCTCCGTCGCCTGAACATGACCGTGTGTGTAACCTGCCGTTTTCCCTAAAGTTTATTTTTTATATATCATTTGCTCATTGCCCATGTCTGCGGGAGGAGGATCTGCGGCCATATTCGAGTCCGTCTATTAAAGATATGTCTAATAGCGTAAGGAAATAGTATAATGGTATATATTCATATATTAACGAAACCACTTGTCGAGGCATGATCACTGGAAAATATTCGACTTCGCAAAATTGACCTCATTGTGTATGAACGTCACCGTGTCCCATCTGTGACCTCCTGATATACGCTATGAGGAGACCTAGCTGTTGGGGGAGAGTAGAAAATAAAGTCATGAAATACGACAAATTGTGTGGCGCTCTGACTTTGGTGGATTGCTATTTCGACGGTGCAGCTACCTGCACGCAGTCTGCTGCTCCATTAGGTTCTCCATTGGAGTGTGAAGACTATGTCTAGACTATGGATCTGCATTTAATTATTATTCAGTTCTATTCAGCGTACCGAGATAGCGAGTCAGCTGTGCACATGGGTTTTTGTCGCCGGGATGGCGATATGTCATAGTCTTGGGCTTGTGGTTAAGGACACTTGTGACCTGAAGGTCCTCAGTTCGATTCCCGATGCCATCAAGTACCATGGCTGAAGTGCCCTTGGGTAAGGAACCTGACCCCAATTGTGTGTAACCTGCCGTTCATTGACTCATTACACTTTATTCTATATTAGGGTCGGGGGGGGGGGGGGATTGGTTCCCCATGCCCATCCAGAGGAGAATGTTTCGGGCGCTGGGAAGATACACCCAGGAGAGGGCGCCAATCTATCACTGGGCACACACACACTCACACAGACACACTCTATATGGGGCAATTTGGAGAATTCAATTGACTTGATCCATGTTTTTGGACTGTGGGAGGAAACCGGAGAACCCGGAGGAAACCCACGCAGACACGAGGAGAACATGGAAACTCCACCCAGATTGGGATTCGAACCGGGAATCCCTAGCGCTGAGAGGAGAACATGCTAAACCACTAACCCTTGGCTACTCTATGATGATTTATTCATTCATTCATTATCTTCCTCTTTATCTTCTACTAGGGTCACGGGGGGTTCCCCATGCCCATCCAGGGGAGAACGTTTCGAGCACTGGGCAGATACACCCAGGACAGGGGGCCAATCTATCGTTAGGCACACACTCACTCACACAGACACACTCTATATGGGGCAATTTGGAGAATTCAGGAATTCAAGAATTGTCCTTGATCCATGTTTTTGGACTGTGGGAGGAACCCGGAGGAAACCCACGCGGACACGGGGAGGACATGGAAACTCCACCCAGATTGGGATTCGAACCGGGAATCCCTAGAGCTGAGAGGAGAACATGCTAACCACTAACCCTTGGCTACTCTATGACGATATATCCATTCATCTATTATCTTCCGCTTCATCCTCTACTAGGGTCGTGTGGGGGGGTTCCCCATGTCCATCTAGGGGAGGATGTTTCGGGCGCCAATCCATCACTGGACAGACACTCCCTCCCTCCCTCTCTCACTCACTACATATGGGAGGAATTTAGATATGGCCAATTTAGTGCACCTGGGCTTTTGTCGCCGAGCTTGTGATGTCATAGTCATGGGCTTCTGGTTAAGGACCCAGCCTTGTGAGCTGAAGGTCCCCGGTTCGATTCCAAATCCCACCAAGTACCATGGCTGAAGTGCCCTTGGGCAAGGCACCTGACCCCAATTGGAGGGCAAATAAATCACTTAATTTTTTTGTTTATATACCTGAATACGCTTCATTTGGAGACGGCCATGCCCATCGGGGGGGGGGGGGGGGGGGGGTATATCCACAAGCAGTGGTGCTTTTTGAACAGCGAAGGCAGATAGCATGAAAATAGACTGTTGGTGGGGTGTAAGATGGAAGCAACAAGCATCGTGACGTGCCTTACTGAGGGTGAGGTAGAACCCACTGTGTTCATCTATTGATCTCTTAGTGCACAGCAAAGACTAATGAATAGGTCACTCCTTTCAATTACCTAAAGATAAGGAACTGGAGCATTTTTCTTCCACGGAAATTGACTTTAAATGAGTTTTCCTGCAATGGGGTCAAGGAGAGGTGGTGGGGTGGTGGGGTGCTGTTTCATTGTTGTATTATACACAGTTTATACTGAGAAATTTATTCTCGGATTTTTCAAGATTCAAGAGATTTTTATTATCATTCATATCACATGTGGTACATGGGACAAAAACAAAATTATGGCTCACGGATCCCGTTTACCCTGCTCTCTAAAAGTTAGAGCTTAAATTAAAATTAAAATTAAAATAAAAAATAAAAAAAATACAGTATAGATGTGTAAAATATACAACTATACAACTATGAATATATATAATACAGAATATTCAACTATATATATTTATATAAGGGCGGTTATAATGTTCTCCTCTCAGCACTAGGGGTTCCCGGTTTGAATCCCAATCTGGGTGGAGTTTCCATGTTCTCCCCGTGTCTGTGTGGATTTCCTCCGGGTTCTCCGGTTTCCTCCCACAGTCCAAAAACATGGATCAAGGTCAATTAAGTTCTCCAAATTGCCCCATATAGAGTGTGTGTGTGTGAGTGAGTGTGTGCCCAGTGATAGATTGGCGCCCTGAACCCCCCGCGACCCTAATATAAGATAACGCAGAAGATAATGAATGAATGAATATATATATATACATTATCTTCCACTTTATCCTCTACTAGGGTTGGGGGGGGGGTTTCCTCATGCCCATCCAGGGGAGAACGTTTCGGGCGCTGGGCAGATACACACAGGACAGGGCGCCCATCTATCACTGGGCACACACTCACTCACACAGACACACTCTATATGGGGCAATTTGGAGAACTCAATTGACCTTGATCCAGAGAGAGAGTAAGACAGAGCGAGAGACAGAGAAACACAGAGAGAGAGAGAGAGAGAGAGAGAGAGAGTGAGACGGAGAGAAAGAGACAGAGAGAGTGAGACAGAGCGAGAGACAGAGAAACAGAGAGAGAGAGTGAGACAGAGAGAAAGAGACAGAGAGAGTGAGACAGAGCGAGAGACAGAGAAACACAGAGAGAGAGAGAGACCGAGAGAAAAAGAGAAAGAGCGAGAGACAGAGAAAAACAGAGAGAGAGTGAGACAGAGAAAGTGAGACAGAGAGAAAGAGACAGAGAGAGTGAGATAGAGCGAGAGACAGAGAAACACAGAGAGAGTGAGACAGAGCGAGAGAGTGAGACAGAGCGAGAGACAGAGAAACAGAGAGAGAGAGAGTGAGACAGAGAGAGTGAGACAGGGCGAGAGAGAGATACAGAGCGAGAGAGAGACAGAGCGAGAGACAGAGAAACAGAGAGAGAGAGGGAGTGAGACAGAGCGAGAGAGAGACAGAGAGTGAGACAGAGAGAGTGAGACAGAGCAAGAGAGAGATACAGAGCGAGAGAGAGACAGAGTGAGACAGAGCGAGAGACAGAGAAACAGAGAGAGAGTGAGACAGAGCGAGAGAGAGATACAGAGCGAGAGAGAGACAGAGAGTGAGACAGAGCGAGAGAGAGATACAGAGAGAGAGAGAGACAGAGAGTGAGACAGAGCGAGAGAGAGATACAGAGCGAGAGAGAGACAGAGAGTGAGACAGAGCGAGAGAGAGATACAGAGAGAGAGAGAGACAGAGAGTGAGACAGAGCGAGAGAGAGATACAGAGCGAGAGAGAGACAGAGAGTGAGACAGAGAGAGTGAGACAGAGCGAGAGAGACAGAGAGTGAGTGAGACAGAAAGACAGAGCAAGAGAGAGAGACGGAGCAAGAGAGACACAGACAGACAGACGAAGAGAGAAAGATAGAGAGCGAGATACACACAGAGAGAGGAAGAGATAGATAGAGAGCGAAAGCAAGAGAGAGAGAGAGTGACAGAGAGACACAGACATAGAGAGCGGGAGAGAGAGCGAAAGCAAGAGAGAGAGAGAGAGAGAGAGAGAGAGCGAGAGCGAGAGCGGGAGGAGAGGAAGGAGGAGAGTAGGGGGAGAGGAACGGCCGCCTTCAAAAATGGCGTCTGCGAGAGGAGAAAATGAGTAATATTATGAAAACCGCCAGGCCTCGCTTTTTGACGTCGACTCGAAGCCGTGCTCTCGCCTCTGTCTCGCCGAGTCTTTATCTCAGACTGCTCAGCGACGCCGAGATAACGCCGAGACGCGGCGTCGTATTCTGACGCGTCGACGGGGCTTAGCTTAGCTCCGCCGCTACAACGAACGCTCGCCGTCTTTCTGCCCCGGCGGGGCGGGTTACCGCGGCGGCTCTCGACGGCCTGGCGGCGTCCGCCTCGGCGTCTTTGTGTTTGCGGGGGGGTGGTGGTGGTGGTGCTTCGTGCAGTAACGCGGGGGGAGGACGGACGGACGGACGGCCGCCTTCACGCGTGTTTCTGTGGCGTTTCTGAGGCGTGCAGCGTCATCCAGCTCGAAGCCCTGCTCTGATTTCACCGCCGCCGCCGAAATGGCAGCAATTAAGTTGCTTTCGAAGCCGAAAGGGAAGTGAGGTGTGCTTTTTTTTTTTTCGGAGGTGCTCGGTGAACACCCCCCTGTAATCACTCTCTCTGGCGCTCTCTCCTCCCCTCCATTTCCCTCCGTCTGTGCTCGCTCAATATGCCGTCGTTCACTCTTATCCGTCGGAAAGCCGTGATGAGCCCGGTGTAGCAGCGCCCTCGTCGTGCTAGAACCCCCCCTCCACCTACCCCTCTCCCCGCAGCCGCCGCCGTCGTCGCGGCTTCGTTTGCTTTTCGTCGATCGTCGGTTCTCCGTCGGCCAAATGGACAGGAATTACCCCGGTGCAGGGTTCGGCGATCTGGGTGCAGGAGCCGGATGGAGCTACGAGCGATCGGCCAAAGCGAGGTGAGGGCGATCGCTTCTTTTTATCTTTATCATTAACATACCGTGTGTGTGTGTGTGTGTGTGTGTGTGTGAGATCGCCGCTCTCACTAATGAACTCGGGGGGCAACGTCTTGGCATCCGTGGGATGTCAGAAGATGCTGATCTATAATGTCCTAGGTTTGTTATTCTAATAAGCTCATAAAGGGGGCAGGGAGGGGGAAGATGGGGGTAAGATGAGGGGGGAATTGGACAAGCAAGGAATGTGATTGACAGGCTAATGTGCTGGTTTGTGGGGGTAAGAGGAGAGATATGGAGGAGAGGGAAGGGGGGGGGAAGATGGGGGCGGGGGAAATCGTGGAACCCCCCCCCCCCCGTTTAACGCTGGCCTTTCGGAGCTACTTATTTAACAACCTCGGATCGATCGGCACCGAATCTGCACGAAATGCCCCACACCGACACCAACAACCCCCCCCCCCCCCCCCCCCGCGCCTTCACCTTCAACCAGCAGCACCCTCCCTCCCTCCCTCCCTCCCTCCGAAGTGTTTCGACGCCCAAAGCCCGAACCGAATCGCTGCATTGTGATCGCCGTTCCGATTCAGGCCACTAAGCATCACGCGCTGAATCGGCGGGCAGGTTGATTGAAACGCGAAGGCTCCCATCATGACGAGGCCTCCCGTCACCCTCACTAGCATAGCCGAGCCGAGCCGAGCCGAGCCGAGCCGCCTCGTTGTAGCATCCAGCTGACAACGTAATGGTCGCTGCAGACGCACACGGGCCTGAAGTCGACGTGACCGGAGCGCCTGCGACGCCTGCAGACCTCCAGCTGGCCACACGTGCGGGATGCGAACCTTAACCCGGCGTCCGATCGAAGCTTTTTTTTTTTTTTATGGCCCAGCTACTTAATGATGATGATGCTGCTGCTAACCCGTTAGCCGTCTGCTATCTCTGCAGCTGGCCCTCTTGCACATTTAAAGTGCACAGTGTGCAGGAACTGCTGCTCATCACATGTTGGCTGCATGCTTCTCATGCAACTGTTCATTCATTAATGCCAAACCACTGGAACCACATTTATAAGCTGTTTGCAGGACTTCAGGTCCCTCTTCTGTAATAAAGTGATCTGTTTTACCTTCTGAACCTAAACCCGGCCCCTGATTGGACATTTTTATGGCTCAGCTACTTAATGATGCTGCTGCTAACCTGTTAGCCATCTGCTATCTCTCTGCAGCTGGCCCTAACGCCAGATCTTGCACATTTAAATTGCCCAGTGTGCAGGACTCATTGGTTGCATGGTTCTCATCCAGCTGTTCATGCATGTATTGTTACATTAATGCCAAACCACTGTAACGATCATTTATTAGCTATTTGCAGGACTTCAGGTCCCTCTTCAGTAATAAAGTGATCTGTTTTATCTACTGTACTTACACACAGAAGAATCTGAACCTAAACCCGACCCCTGATCAGACATTTTTATGGCTCAGCTACTTAATGATGCTGCTGCTAACCTGTTAGCCATCTGCTATTTCTCTGCAGCTGGCCCTAACGCCAGATCTTGCACATTTAAAGTGCCCAGTGTGCAGGACTCGATCACATGTTGGCTGCGTGGTTCTCATCCAGCTGTTCATACATGTGTTGCTACATTAATGCCAAACCACTGGAATGACCATTTATTAGCTATTTGCAGGTCTTCAGGTCCCTCTTCTGTAATAAAGTTATCTGGTTTATCTACTGTACTTGCACACAGAAGAATCTGAACCTAAACCCGGCCCCTGATTGGACATTTTTATGGTTCCCCTACTTAATGATTATGCTGCTGCTAACCCGTTAGCCGTCTGCTATCTCTGCAGCTGGCCCTCTTGCACATTTAAAGTGCACAGTGTGCAGGAACTGCTGGATCACATGTTGACTGCATGGTTCTAATCCAGCTGTTCATGCATGTATTGTTACATTAATGCCAAACCACTGTAACGACCATTTATTAGCTATTTGCAGGACTTCAGGTCCCTCTTCAGTAATAAAGTGATCTGTTTTATCTACTGTACTTACACACAGAAGAATCTGAACATAAACCCGACCCCTGATCAGACATTTTTATGGCTCAGCTACTTAATGATGATGCTGCTGCTAACCTGTTAGCCATCTGCTATCTCTGATCTCTGCAGCTGGCCCTCTTGCACATTTAAAGTGCACAGTGTGCAGGAACTGCTGCTCATCACATGTTGACTGCATGGTTCTCATCCAGCTGTTCATGCATGTGTTGCTACATTAAAGCCAAACCACTGGAATGACCATTTATTATGTATTTGCAGGACTTCAGGTCCATCTTCAGTAATAAAGTGATCTGTTTTATCTACTGTACTTACACACAGAAGAATCTGAACCTAAACCCGGCCCCTGATTGGACATTTTAATGGTTCCGCTACTTAAATAATAATGATGATGATGATGATGCTAACCCGTTAGCCCTGGCCCTGGCTCCAGATCTTGCACATTTAAAGTGCACAGTGTGCAGGAACTGCTGCTCATCACATGT
The DNA here is from genome assembly GCA_019802505.1 of Corydoras sp. C115. NCBI lineage: Eukaryota > Metazoa > Chordata > Actinopteri > Siluriformes > Callichthyidae > Corydoras > Corydoras sp. C115. Next base: position 443,701 of record JAFMOC010000228.1, on the reverse strand, counting down.
TGGCTGCATGCTTCTCATGCAACTGTTCATGCATTAATGCCAAACCACTGGAACCACTGGAATGACCATTTATTATGTGTTTGCAGGACATCAGGTCCCTCTTCAGTAATAAAGTGATCAGTTTTATTTTCTGTACTTACACACAGAAGAATCTGAACCTAAACCCGGCCCCTGATTGAACCTTTTTAAGCTTGGCTACTTAATGTTGTTGATGCTGCTGCTGCTAACCCATTAGCTCCTGCACATTTAAAATGCACAGTGTGCAGGAAATCCAGAACGGGCTGCTGGATCACATGTTGGCTGCATGGTTCTATTCCAGCTGTTCATGCATGTGTTGCTACATTAAAGCCAAACCACTGGAATGACCCATTTATTAGTTATTTGCAGAACTTCAGGTCCCTCTTCAGTAATAAAGTGATCTGTTTTACCTTCTGAACCTAAACCCGACCCCTGATTGGACATTTTTATGGCCCAGCTACTTGATGATGATGCTGCTGCTAACCTGTTAGCAGTCTGCTATCTCTCTGCAGCTGCCCCTGACCCCAGCTCATTCACCTTTGCAGGAACTCCAGAATGGGCAGCTGGATCACATGTTGACTGCATGGTTCTCATCCAGCTGTTCATGCATGTGTTGCTACATTAATGCCAAACCACTGGAATGACCATTTATTAGTTATTTGCAGGAATTTAGGTCCCTCTTCAGTAATAGTGATCTGGTTTATCTACTGTACTTACACACAGAAGAATCTGAACCTAAACCCGGCCCCTGATCGGACATTTTAATGGCTCAGTTACTTAATGATGCTGCTGCTAACCCGTTAGCCGTCTGCTATCTCTCTGCAGCTGCCCCTGACTCCAGCTCTTGCACATTTAAAGTGCAGTGTGCAGGAACTCAGGAACATGCAACTCGATCACATGTTGGCTGCATGGTTCTCATCCAGCTGTTCATGCATGTGTTGCTACATTAATGCCAAACCACTGGAATGACCCATTTATTAGTTATTTGCAGGACTTCAGGCCCTCTTCTGTAATAAAGTGATCTGGTTTATCTACTGTACTTGTACATGTACTGCAGTGACACATTAACACACACTGGATGAAGTGAAGTGAGCATTCGAGAAGATTCAAGATAGTTTTATTATCATTTGTATCGCATGTGGTACGAGACCGAAACAATCAATTTTTACAGAAATTAAGCTATAAATACGATATTGATATGTAAAATTGAATTTACAAATATAAATATATATACTACAGAATATACAATATACATCTATCAATATAATATAGAGGGTGGCTCAGTGGTTAGCATGTTCTCCTCTCAGCGCTAGGGATTCCCGGTTCGAATCCCTATCTGGGTGGAGTTTCCATGTTCTCCCTGTGTCCACGTGGGCTTCCTCCAGGTTCTCCGGTTTCCTCCCACAGTCCAAAAACATGGATCAAGGTCAAATTAATTATCTAAATCTGTTTGAGTGAGTGTGTGTCTGTGATTGATTGGCGTCCTGTCCTGGGTCTATCTGCCCAGCACCCGAAACGTTCTCCCCTGGATGGGCATGGGGAACCCCACCATGACTCTAATATAGGATAAAGTGGAAGATAATGGATGGATAGAACTATAAATATATAATACAGAATATAAAACTATATATATATATATATATATATATATATATATATATATATATATATATATATATATATATATAGGCGGCACGGTGGCTTAGTGGTTAGCATGTTCTCCTCTCAGCACTAGGGATTCCCGGTTCGAATCCCCATCTAGGTGGAGTTTCCATGTTCTCTCTGTGTCCACGTGGGTTTCTTTCGGGTTCTCCGGTTTCCTCCCACAGTCCAAAAACATGGATCAAGTCAATTGAGTTCTCCAAATTGCCCCATATAGAGTGTGTTTGTCTGTGTGTGTGCCCAGCGATAGATTGGCGCCCTGTCCTGGGTGTATCTGCCCAGCGCCCGAAACGGTCTCCCCTGGATGGGCATGGGGAACCCCCCCGCGACCCTAATAGAGGATAAAGCGGAAGATAATAGATGGATAGAACTATATATATATATATATATATATATATATATATATATATATATATATATATATGTTACATTTTCTAATCAGGTGCATGTTATGTCTGCAAGTTGCATGTGCATCATAACAGCATAACATTTCTTTTTCTCTCTCTTAGTTTGGTTTATGGCAGCTCCAGATCATCACACCCAGAGTCTGAACTTCTTCACCGGCAAGCCTATGCCACCCCCCACCCCCTACAAGGTTATGCAACTAATCACCATCCTGGCAGCTCCGGACAGGGTGGCGCGTGGGGTGCGGCGGGGAGGAGTCTGGGTAAGTGACGTTAATTCAAGTTTGAGATCTAGAATCTTGTAATTTGTGCTCGTTCGTACTCCAGCTACATTTGAATCAGACTGGCCTGTGGGGGACGCTGTTTTTTTTAGCCGTTAATTCATATTTATAGATAATTATGGTGACTGCACGGTGGCTTAGTGGTTAGCATGTTCTCCTCTCAGCGCTAGGGATTCCCGATTCAAAACCCCATCTGAGTGGAGTTTCCATGTTCTCCCCGTGTCCGTGTGTCTTTCCTCCGGGTTCTTCGGTTTCCTCCCACAGCCCAAAAACATGGATCAAGGTCAATTGAATTCTCCAAATTGCCCCATATAGAGTGTGTCTGTGTGAGAATAGAGTATGTATCTGCAAAATAATTGCAATGTTTATAACTATGACAGGGCGGCACAGTGGCTTAGTGGTTAGCATGTTCTCCTCTCAACACTGGGGGATCAGGTTCGAATCCTGATCTGGGTGGAGTTTCAATGTTTTCACTGTGTCCACGTTGTTCTCTGGTTTCTCCCCACAGTTAAAAAAAAAACATGGATTCAAGGTGAATTGGTTGCTCGTAATAAGCCCTATATAGAGTGTGTCTGTGTGAGTGAGTGTGTGCCCAGTGATAGATTGGCACCCTGTTCTGGGTGTATCTGCCCAGCGGCCGAGACGTTCTCCGCTGGATGGATATGGGGAACCCCCCCACGACCCTAATAGAGGATAAAGCGGAAGATAATGGATGGATGGATTATGATCATAATCATCGTGGAAGATTATTAATAATTTTCTTTTAAATAAACACAATTATTAATCTAACCTTGTTTTTGTTATAGTGTTCTTATAAAGGTGTTGTAAGTGCAATAAGGCACTCGAGGTTCTACATTATTGTGAATAAATCATGGGAAAGAGGTGCAACTGTACTCTGCGTTGCATCATGAACCTTTTTATAGGATAAAGTGGAAGATGATGGATGGATGGATCTATAAATATATATAATATACAACTATAAATATATAATACAGAATATATATATATATATATATATATATATATATATATATGTATATATATATATATAAATATATAAATATATAAATAAAATTCATTTTTCATCTTCCGCTTTTATCCTCTATTAGGGTCGTGGGGGGGGGGGGGTGTTCCCCATGGCCATCCAGGGGAGAACGTCTCGGGCGCTGGTCAGATACTCCCAGGACAGGACGCCAATCTATCACTGGGCACACACTCACTCACACATACACACTCTATATGGGGCAATTTGGAGAATTCAATTGACTTGAGCCATGTCTTTGGACTGTGGGAGAACCCGGAGGAAACCCACGCGGACACGGAGAGAACATGGAAACTCCACCCAGATGGGGATTCGAACCGGGAATCCCTAGCGCTGAGAGGAGAACATGCCAACCACTAAGTCACCGTGCCGTGTATATATACATATATATAATGTAAAAAAAAAATTGTAAAAAAGTAGTATAACATAAAATGATATAAATAAAGCAGAAACTATGTATTTAAGTGTAAAATGAGGTAGATGATGGAGTGTTTTGGTGGAGAATGATGATGATGATATGGCACCATGGGATTAAAGGTTAAGAGGTTAAGGTGCCTTGCTGAACTGTATTACTCGGTGGAACCGGGAATCGAACCAGGGACCTTCAGCTCACACGGCTGGTTCTTTATCCACAAACCTCCAACTGACTGATTGTGCGGACAGGTTCTTTTTCCAGTGATTTATTCTACATAATGCTCACTCTCTCAGCCTTAGTGCTTTAGCATGTTCTCCCTTTGTGAACAATTGGCCAGATGAGCAGGTCCTCCATGTTGATGTTAAAGGGTTTATTATGGTATTTAATCGAATTTGATTTCCGCTCTGCCCCTCAGGTCTGTCTGGGCTTTTCGATGCTGGGCTACACCACGCCAGCCCCTCAGGCCCAGATCCGTCTGTGATGAACTTGATCTCCGCTCTGGAGTCCAGGGGGCCACAGCCACCACCTTCTGCTTCTTCTCTTCTCTCTCAGTTCCGTACTCCGTCCTGGCAGACTGGTAGGTTCTGACGAATGCAACAGTTGGAATAAAACTGACCGCCAGGCGCTTTTTTTTTTGCACCCTGAAGAATATGTACAGTAAGCCAGATGTGTCCACACTTTTCGGGTCTGAGATCTACTTTTTCCAGTGGACAGGTCATCGTGATCTAGCAGATCTAATGTTAGAACCTTTTTACACTCATCATGTTAGTATTGGGGGGTTGCCATTTTCACTGAAATTCCTCTTTTATTTAACACACTCCACCAAATAACATGAAACATGAAAAGAACTTGGTTTCAGTTCAGCCTTTGGCTCAAGGACATGACGCATGCTTCCCCTAAATGGCAACCCCCCCCCCGCCTGACTGAGCAAACACAAACTCACAACACTCCCTGCGACCTGCATTCCCCCAAACAGAACATGAACGTTAAGAGAGCTGTAAAACATAGAACACAGAACCCGGCTGCAAGGTATACTGGGAAGTGGGAATCCATCCATCCATCCATTATCTTCTGCCATCCATGCCCATCCAGGGGAGAACGTTTCAGGCGCTGGGCAGATACACCCAGGACAGGGTGCCAATCTATCACTGGGCACACACTCACTCACACAGACCTAACTCAGATGTTATGTTGGTGAATAAAGCTAAATAAATAAATATATTAGTTCTATCTTGCGCGGCTCTGTATTTCTTAATTACACAGTTAATGGGTTTCACAAACAGCCGGATCAGAAAACCTGTTATGTCACCAAATGCATTTTCTTGAAAAAAAAACAAAAAAAAAAAAACATGCTGTTTGAAGGCCATAAAATGCTGCAGTCTGAGCTTTTCAGAATTCCTCCAACCCGATACGTTTTATTTGATGTTTTTAAGCCGCGAAACGTTCTCCCCTGGATGGGCATGGGGAACCCCCCTGCGACCCTAATAGAGGATAAAGTGGAAGATAATGGATGGATGGATGATAATAATAATAACAATAATAATAGTAATAATAATAATAGTAATTGTCAGATGCAGAAGCCAGCGGTCTCATCCCTCCTTTTCGTTTCATGTGATGCATTTGAAATCCTTCCTATTTTCAAATCTTGCAGGCTCTAGTGCACCTGCTAATGAATATTCGAAACACTTTATAACGTTATATAATCAAAATGCTCGAAAAGGTTGCAAGGTTGTAACAACAGCGTCATTACTCGCTGTCTGGCGAGCCAGCATTTGCATGGACATAGCCCATTACACTGAACGTTCTGCATGAGAGCCAGGACTCTCACAACGTCCCTGACTGACGGATCCAAAAAACAAAGAGCCGCGCCGTGTTAGTACCACACACTTTCATACTTATAAAAATAAAAGAAAGGTCATTTTGCAACATGTAACGAATGTATTTCTTCATTTATTATGTTCTACACGTCCCGTGAAGAGAAATGTCCTGGACAGGTCAGATTCAGAGGACAGACATTATTCAAACAGGGTTTAATGTTCTAAAGCAATGCAATAAAACATCTACCCAACCCTCATTTGCAGTTCAGATATAATAATAAATATTCATCAATTCATTATCTTCCGCTTTATCCTCTATTAGGGTCGCGGGGGGGTTCCCCATGCCCATCCAGGGGAGAACGTTTCGGGCGCTGGGCAGATACACCCAGGACAGGGCGCCAATCTATCACTGGACACACACTCACTCACACAGACACACTCTATATGGGGCAATTTGGAAAATTCAATTGACTTGATCCATGTTTTTGGACTGTGAGAGGAAACCGGAGAACCCGGAGGAAACCCACGCAGACACGGGGAGAACATGGAAACTCCACCCAGATTGGGATTCGAACCGGGAATCCCTAGTGCTGAGAGGAGAACATGCCAACCACTAAGCCACCGTGCCACCCTGATATAATACTAATTAAAAAAAAAAAATAATGAAAAGAATAATTATGATTATTTTCGAGCGGTACAGTGGTGTAATGGTTAGCACGTCCGCCTCTCAGGACTGGGGATTCCCGGTTCGAATCACAATCTGAGTGGAGTTTCAATGTTCTCCCCGTGTCCGCATGGGTTTCCTCCGGGTTCTCCATTTTCTTTTTATTTATTTAAATTTTAAATTTTATTTTTATTGTTTTTTTTATTACTTTATAATACAAGAAAATAAACTGTCTATTTTATTAAGACATCCTCAAGAATTTTCGCTAATTCTTTAATTATAATTTAATAATAATTTCTCCCTTTTTATTGTATTTGATTTTTAATTATTAATTAATTATTCAGCATTTTTCTACGTGTTCTTTTGACTCTTTAGCAATGCACACTCCCGCACCCGCAGAGCTCTTCATCTCCAGCGCCCTGCCTGGTTCCGGATCATTCCCCTCATCCTCAGCCCTATCGGCCTATCAGCACCCTGCTTCATTTTCCGGCCGCTCCTTCCCCGGGGTGACCCCCTCACTCTCTCTACAGGACACGCCCACTTTCAGCCCCACCTCCAATGGGCTCTTGTCTCCCCACGATCCATTGCTGCACATCAAGACCCCTTCGCAGTCAAGTTTGGGCTTCGATCGCCTGTTATCATCTCAGGGTGCCGCCGCGGCGTACCGTGGAAGTCACGACCCCACCGGTGCGGGCGGCGTCACTTCGGCCCAGGCGTCTTCGGCTGCGTCGGCGTCCGCCCGCCACCTGCAGTCGCACCAGTTCAACCTGCTGTCCTCACAACTTCAGGACCAGTCGTCCCAGTTGTATAGCGCCTCCGTGTTCTCGTCCGCCCCCGCGCCGCCTCAGCCTAGCTCCCAAGAGCGCACCGTACCAAGACAGGACAGTGTCATAAAGCACTATCAGCGCCCTTCAGCAGCACAGGCCCCCACCTCCACGCCCCACCCCCTCCAGCACTACCTCAGCTGTGGGGTGTCTGGGTACCAGCAGGCTCCTCACCCTCGTCACGCCAGCCTGTCCTGCAGTCCGCTGGGCGAGCACAGCCCATCGTCCGATCACAAGCCCTCCCCTAGGACCGAGCAGTACCGACCCATCATACAACCTTCCTATGGATCGTCCTCGTCCTCATCTTCTGGTGGGCCGGGAAAGGCCTCAAAAAGCAGTTCCAGTAGTGGCTACTCCTCCTCTAGCTCGGGATCCTCATCTAGAACTCCCCACACACCGCCCTCAGCCTCCTCGGCATCCTCCTCTTCCTCCTCTTCCTCTTCCTCGTCCGCCTCCGCCAATGCTCGTCAATCAAACTCCATTCCAACCTCCAGCGCCGGGTCCTCGGCATCCTCCCGGCAACAAGCACCGGCCCAATCGGTGCCTCCTCCACCACAAACACACTCTCAGCCACCTCCCAGCACTTCGAACTCCTCTCAGCAGACCCTCGCCAAAGCCTGCCTGTCTGGCTACGGCTCCCCGGTAGCTCAAGTCAAATCTTCTAGTAGCCTGACGGGCCAGACGCCGCCTCAGCAGCAGCCGCAGTCGTCTTTTTCTCCGAACCAACCTCCAGCCCACTTGTCACAGTCATACGGTGGGTTCAGTTCACCACAAACCCATGACCTCCCTTCAGCAAGGACATCCGGAATGGGAAAAGGCTACGGGAATCTAGGAAGCCAGTCGTTTTCGGCAGATTCGGTCTACGGGACGGATTCAGGCTATGGGTCACTTCCTCCATCCCTAGGAGGAGCTGGAAGCCCCTCCATGGGGTATGGGGCGTCAGGACATTCGCCCGCTCTGCTGCGTTCAGGGGCAAGTGGAACAGCAGCCGGCGGAAGCAGCAATGGAGGCAGTACCAACACAAGTGGTGGAAATAACGTCGGAGGAGGCGGCGGGCCTTACCATATGCCAGATTCCAGTCCGTCTCCATCTGGCAACTCCGCAATCATACGCCCCGGTCTGCACTCTCCGGCTCCATCGCACCCGGCTCAGTCGCCCGTCGGAACAGGATCCAACAAGTACCTATCGTCTGTTCTTTCCCCGTCCTTTCTGCCTTCCCCTCAAGGGTACCCAGATAACAGAGGTCCACGTTCCCAGTCCTACCACCCCACGGCCCCATCCAAATCCAAGTCCGATGGCGGTCTGTTGGGTGTGACCGAGCCCCGGCCCCAGCAGGACGACGACGATGACGATTTTCTCATCCAGCATTTACTTCAGGCTCAAAGTCCTACTCCTCAAGCATCCCACCATCATCCATCCCAAAGCCATCACTCTTCACAGCCCTCCCAACCCCCGGTCCTTCCACCCCAGGATGGGAGCAAGGGCTTGTCCTATGAAATGAGCAAGAGCTCGGAGGAACGCTACCATCTTCAAAGTGTTATCCGAACCCATAGTGCCACCTCTAATGCTGCGGGGACGGGGGCGGGGAATGGGGCGGGGTTGGACGGTCAGCTGGAGATGTCGCTTAAAAAACAGCAGCAGCAGCTTCAGCAACAGCAGCCTCACCAACAGCAACAGCAGCAACACCAACAGCAACAACACAAACATCAACAACAGCAACAAAAAGGCAGCCGGTCGGTGGCGGACGGGGCGGGACGAGGGAATGCCGAAAGCCATTCCCATGCACATCACCACCACGACCACGACATGGGATCGGTAGTGCACTACGGTCGGGGCGACCATTACTCCCAACACTCCATCCCTCCGCACTCTTCGTCACACCATCAGCACACTCCGCTCACCCCCACGCATTCTCACATGCACTCTCACTCTCACATGGACCTCCAGAAGAAGCCGCAAGATTCCACCGACATGGCTTACATGCGCAAGACGCCCGATCTGCAGCACCACCATCAGCAGCAGCCAACACACCATCAGTCCCACCAACAGCAGCAGCAGCAGCAACAGCATCAGTCGCAGTCCCAAACTCTAATGGAGTCCCCGACCGATCCGTCCTGCCAGCCCTCTCACTTGTTGCAGACGGTGCTCTCGCACACTACCCGCGGCAAGATGGATACCCAGCAACAGCAGCATCCCGCTAGCCAGCAAACGCTGATGGAGGCGGGAGGAAGCGTTCCAGCCCCAGAGGCCCAACCCCAAACATCTCAACTACAGCTTCAGCTTCAGACCCAAGTTCTGGAGGCTGCCAGTCACTATGGTTCCCAACAGCAGGACCAAACCCATCAGAAATCCTCTTCCGTTTCCTCTCTGGACATGCTGGAGCATTCCCTCTCTCGCACCTCGAGTCAGGAGGGGGGGATAGTGGACGACCGGGCCGGTAGTGAGGGAGGTAGAACTTCCGGAGCTGGAACTGGAGAGAGGCACCGATCTCAGGACCAACAACGGCTGACGTCCCACCACGCTTCACAGCACCACCCCTCCAAGTTGCATTCCTACCTTTCCGAACCTGACCTCGGGTTGTCTACGGCGTCCCATGGGCATCACCTCCCGCACCACCACCATCAGTCACAGCAACCGCCTCAAGTTCAACAACACTCCAACTCTCACCACCAACACGGCCACCCTCAGCACCCCAATCAGCAAAGCCACCACCACCTCACGGCACAGGCCGCCGCCACAACCGCACAGCAACAGGAGCAACCCCACCCCTCGCATTCTGCCCAGCTGGAGCAGCAGCAGCATCAGCCGGATCATCACTTCGACGCCAGGGGCTCGTCGGTAAAACAGAACCCCAATCCGAGTCAGTCCCACCAGAACCAGAGGTTCGTTCCGTTGACCTCCATCTGTTTCCCCGACTCCTTACTCCCTGATGAGGACCGCTCCTTCTTTCCTGGCATGGAGGACATGTTCTGTGCCGAGGACTACAAGTCGAGCTGCTCTGGGGGTGCAGGTCAGGGTCAGGATGGGGTCGCGCAAGGCCAGGCAACACAGGAAGGTATGGACAGCATGAAATCGACCACGGAAGGTGGAGGAGAGGACACCAGCGCTAGCTACGACATGCTGACCCAGCATGGCGATCAAGATTATGGCCAGTACTGCCATGACCTTTCCGAATCCAACAGTGGAACCATGCACTTGGACCTTGACTCTCTGAAGACTCACGAGCTTCCGTCGACCGTCAACACCGAGCAACTCGGACTTATTCAGTCCCAGCCATCCGGCCTTGGAATGGGGAGTGGGGGGGGCATCGGCGAGGCGTCCGGCGGCAAGATGGGAGGTCCTGGAGGTGCGGGTTCTGGCTCAGGGGGACTCACCTCCCCCATATTTTGCTCGTCACGCCCCAAGAAGCTCTTGAAGTCCAGCTCCTTCCACTTGCTCAAGGAGCGGCCCGATCCGAATTCCCTTCCGAAGAAGAACTACGCTCAGGAATACGAGTTCGAGGACGACGAGGACAAGGCTGACGTGCCGGCAGACATCCGGCTGAACAGCCGCCGACTTCCCGACCTGATTCCCGACCTCGTGTCCAGCTGTCGGAAATCCGGCAGTGGAACGATGAGTCCGCTGATGGGGGACCTGGATTTTGCCTACTCCTCTCTTGGCCACCCTCCGCATTTAATGCCCCACGACGGACCTAAGAAGCGGGGTAGGAAGCCCACCAAGCCCAAACGCGACGGACCCCCGAGGCCTCGCGGCCGCCCACGCATCCGCCCTCTGCCTGAGCCACACCACTCGAGGACGCTGATGGGAGAGGGGCTACCTGGATATGGGCCTGAACGAGGCAGGGGGAGGGGCAGGACCAGGGGCAGAGGTAGACGTGATGAGTCCGGGATGGATAAGGACCCGAGCCAGATGTATCAACATCTACAGCAGCAACAGATGCATCACCAGGGACAGCAGCACCAGGAGCCAATCAAACCACTCAAGGCAAGTGACATCATCGAGCGGTTTAATTGTATATGTCGTGTTTATAGCTTTATACACGTATTGAATAAAAAACTTTTCTCTGTAGATCAAGCTTCCTGTTGGCAGCATGGCGTCCTCTGATGCACTGTTGAGGACAGACTCTTTGTCCGGGACCGACCCAGCGCTCTCAGATGGCTCCGTGGGTTCCGCCCCTTCTTTGGGTCTAAGTCCAGGGACACCGGGGGTACCAGACATGAACAAGAGTAAGAGCAAATCTCAGGAGGTGAGAGACATGACTTCATATTTGTTTTTATTAAGGGTGGGACCAATCTGGGTGGGGTTTCCATGTTCTCCCTGTGTCCGCGTGGGTTTCCTCCGGGTTCTCCGGTGTCCTCCCACAGTCCAAAAACATGGATCAAGTCAATTGAGTTCTCCAAATTGCCTAATATAGAGTGTGTATGTGTGAGTGAGTGTGTGCTCAGCGATGGATTGGTGTCCTGTCCTGAGTGTATCTGCCCAGCGCCTGAAACGTTCTCCCCTGGATGGGCATGGGGAACCCCCCCCCGCGACCCTAATATAGGATAAAGCGGAAGATAATGGATGGATGGCTGGATGAGAGTGCTGACATTTCACCTTTAATATTTTCAGCACAGTGGCTTAGTGGTTAGCATGTTCTCCTCTCAGCACTGCGGATCCAGGTTCGAAGCCCATTCTGGGGGGAGTTTCCATGTTCTCCTCGTGTCCAAGAGTCCACCCTCGTTTGCTCCCACAGTCCAAAAACATGGATTGAAGGCAAATTGTCTGCTCTAAATTGCCCCTATATAGTGGAATTTCCATATTCATCCCAGATTGGGATTCGAACTGGGAATCCCTAGTGCTGAGAGGAGAACATGCCAACCAGTAAGCCACCGTGCCGCCCTATATTATAACATCCATCCATCCATTATCTTCCGCTTTATCCTCTATTAGGGTCGTGGGGGGGCAGATACACCCAGGACAAGGCACCAATCTATCACTGGGCACACACTCACTCACACAGACACACTCTATATGGGGCAATTTGGAAAACTCAATTGACCCTGATCCATGTTTTTGGACTGTGGGAGGAAACCGGAGAACCCGGAGGAAACCCACGGGGAGAACATGGAAACTCCACCCAGATTGGGATTCAAACCGGGAATCCCTAGTGCTGAGAGGAGAACATGCCAACCACTAAGCCACCGTGCCACCCCTTAATTATAACATCCATCCATCCATTATATTCCACTTTATCCTCTATTAGGGTCGCGGGGGGGGGGGTTCCCCATGCCCATCCAGGGAAGAACGTTTCGGGCGCTGGGCAGATACACCCAGGACAGGACACCAATCTATCACTGGACACACACTCACTCACACAGACACACTCTATATGGGGCAATTTGGAGAATCCATGTTTTTGGACTGTGGGAGGAAACCGGAGAACCCAAAGGAAACCCACACTGACACGGGGAGAACATGGAAACTCCATCCAGATTGGGATTCGAACCGGGAATCCCTAGCGCTGAGAGGAGAACATGCCAACCACTAAGCCACCATGCCACCCCTTAATTATAACATCCATCCATCCATTATATTCCACTTTATCCTCTATTAGTGTCATGGGGGGGGTTCCCCATGCCCATCCAGGGAAGAACATTTCGGGCGCTGAGCAGATACACCCAGGACAGGTCGCCAATCTATCACTGGACACACACTCACTCACACACACACACTCTATATGGGGCAATTTGGAGAATCCATGTTTTTGGACTGTGGGAGGAAACCCACGCAGACACGGGGAGAACATGGAAACTCCACCCAGATTGGGATTCGAACCGGGAATCCCTAGCGCTGAGAGGAGAACATGCTAACCACTTGTAACCTATTTTTGCATATTTAAGAAGCTCGTTCTTCTGGTTCTGTTTCAGATGGAGGAGAAAGACTCTGAGAAATCCGGCTTCGTGGATTCCTTTTTGGATTTCCTGAAGTCAGGGAAACGTTCCGAGAGCAGCTCGGCTAACAGCGACTCGTCTCCGGGAAAGAGCGGCGGCGGCATCCATCCCATCTCCTCGCCCCCGCAGCCTCCCCAGGCCCCCGGCGCACCGTCCGGCTACGGGGACGGCGAGGCGGATTCGGGGCTGTCTCTGGGTGGATGCCCGAGTCCTTGCAAGCGTTTAGACGAGGAGCTGAAGAGGAACCTCGAGACGCTCCCTTCCTTCTCCTCTGACGAGGAGGACTCCGTGGGCAAGAACCAGGACCTGCAGAAGAGCATCTCCTCCGCCATCTCGGCTCTGTACGACACTCCACAGCTCAGCGCCCCGGCCATCCAACCCCCGACGCTTCCTCCACCACCCCCTCCTCCGCCTCCTCCCGCCCCCCTGGCCACCACGCCCCAACCGCCTTCACTCAGCCCTCAGGACCCAACACACATGCAGGCGGAGTCTCCTTCACACCCGCAGCCGCTCGAACCGGCCGTACTGTCGCGGTCCGACCAGGATGATGAGCTGGAGGACCGATCTGAAGGGGAGGACGAGGACAAGGAGCAAGACGGAACCTCCGAACCGAAGGTTTCAGAAATGGAGGCTCAAAGTGTCACCAAGTTGGAAGGTCAGCATCATCAGCATTAATATATTTTTTTTCCACTTAGTGGCTTAGTGGTTGGCATGTTCTCCTCTCAGTGCTAGGGATTCCCGGTTCGAATCCCAATCTGGATGGAGTTTCCATGTTTTCCCCGTGTCCACGTGGGTTTCCTCCGGGTTCTCCGGTTTCCTCCCACAGTCCAAAAACATGGATAAAGTCAAGTGAATTCTCCAAATTGCCCCATATAGAGTGTGTATGCGTAAGTGAGTGAGTGTGTGCCCAGCGATAGATTGGCGTCCTGTACTGGGTGTATCTGCCCAGTGCCCGAAACGTTCTCCCCTGGAACACCCCCGCGACCCTAGTATAGGATAAAGCGTATGATGATGGATGGATTTTCGGCGACATGGTGGCTTAGTGGTTAGCATGTTCTCCTCTCAGCACTAGGGATTCCCGGTTCGAATCCCAATCTGTTTGAAGTTTCCATGTTCTCCCCGTGTCTGCGTGGGTTTCCTCCGGGTTCTCCGGTTTCCTCCCACAGTCCAAAAACATGGATCAAGTCAATTGAGTTCTCCAAATTGCCCCATATAGAGTGTGTCTGTGTGAGTGAGTGTGTGTCCAGCGATAGATTGGCGCCCTGTCCTGGGTGTATCTGCCCAGCGCCCGAAACGTTCTCCCCTGGATGGGCATGGGGAACCCCCGCCGCGACCCTAATAGAGGATGAAGCGGAAGATAATGGATGGATGGATTTTCGGCGGCACGGTGTCTTAGTGGTTGGCATGTTCTCCTCTCAGTGTTAGGGATTCCCGGTTCGAATCCCAAACTGGGTGGAGTTTCCATGTTCTCCCCGTGTCCACGTGGGTTTCCTCCGGGTTCTCCGGTTTCCTCCCACAGTCCAAAAACATGGATCACGTCAATTTAATTCTCCAAATTGCCCCATATAGAATGTGTTTGTGTGAGTGAGTTTGTGTCCAGTAATAGATTGGCTGGGTGTTTCTCCCCAGCGCCAAGACGTCCTGCCCTGAATGGACAAGGGGACCATGTCCCCCCCCACGACCCCAATAGAGGATAAAGCAGAAGATAATGGATGGATTTGATGTTTATTATTATACGGTCTTTTCTTTTTCAGACTCCCCCAAAGAAGCTCCTCAATCGGCTCCCCAATTACTCCCAGCTCTGTTCCCGTCCTCCCCAGCCCCATCCTCGTCTCCCTCTCCTCCTCCCCTCCCTCCACTCTCTCTTCCGTCTCCTCTTCCCGAGCTGGAGAACAAGCCGTCTTCCCCACTGAAGCCACTGCAGAAGTCCTCTTCGTCCCCATCCAGCCCCGTTGCTCCCTCCATACCCATCCTTTCCCCCCCACATCCTCCCGTCGTGACCACTCCCCCACCCTCCACACCTCCACCCCCCAGCCCGCTTTCAAGTAAGCAGCCGCCTCCAGCGCCTCCCTCTCCTGAGGAACCTCCAGCACACCAGCTCCTCCCCTTACACCTGGCACAGAAACAGAGCGGCGCCGCGATTGTGGGCGAGACCGACGAGGACGACAGCGAGAGCGGAGGGGAGGGCATCTTCAGAGAACGCGATGAGTTCGTGGTACGCATAGAGGACATCAGGACTCTTAAGGTGCGCCTAAAAACCTTTACATTTACGTTACACTTATTTTACATTTACGTTAAATTTATATTTAATTTACGTTAAATATATATTTAATTTACGTTACATTTATTTTTATGTTACATTTACATTTACGTTACATTTATATTTATATTACATTTACGTTACATTTATATTTACATTACATTTATATTATATTTACGTTACATTTATATTTACGTTACATTTATATTACATTTATATTTATATTACATTTATGTTACATTTATATTACATTTCCGTTACAATTACGTTACCTTTATATTTATATTACATTTATATTTGTTACATTTATGTTACATTTACGTTACATTTATATTACATTTACGTTACAATTACGTTACATTTATATTTATATTACATTTAAGTTACAATTACGTTACATTTTTGTTACATTTACGTTACATTTATATTACATTTATATTTATATTACATTTACGTTACATTTATGTTTACATTAAATTTATATTACATTTGTTACATTTACGTTACATTTATAATTATGTTGCGTTTATATTACATTTACGTTACATTTATATTCATTTACATTACATTTATATTTGTTACATTTATGTTACATTTATCTTACGTTTACATTACATTTATTTTACATTTGTTACATTTACGTTACATTTATATATTATGTTTGTTACATTTATATTACATTTACGTTACATTTTAATTTACGTTACATTTATATTACATTTACGTTATATTTATATTACATTTACATTACGTTTATATTACATAGACGTTACATGTACGTTACATTTACGTTACAATTAGTCGACAGATCTAGTGACTTTGTTATTGGAGACTCTGAGATGAACACATGCTCTTCAGACACAGTCCTCAGCGTGAGCCCCGTCCCACGACACTCACTGTTAGACCAACACCGCTTCACGCCCACACTGCAAAAGAACTGCGCATGCGCAGAGCCGCCGCCCACTGACCCCGCCCTGTTTTTACAGAGCGGGATGTAAATAGCGGAGTTTCCATGTTCTCCCCGTGTCCGTGTGGTTTTCCTCCGGGTTCCCCGGTTTCCCACAGTCTCAAAAACATGGCTCAAGGTCAATTGAGTTCTCCAAATTGCCCCATATACAGTGTGTCTGTGTGAGTGAGTGTGTGCCCAGTGATAGATTTGTGCCCTGTCCTGGGTGTATCTGCCCAGCGCCCGAAACGTTCTCCCCTGCGACCCTAGTAGAGGATAAAGCGGAGGATAATGGATGGATTTATACAAAGCATTAAAGTCATGAAGTTATTTTGAGAAGTGACTCAAAGGCAACAGAAGTTGCCCCTTTGTAGTTCTAACATATGTAGAGAGTTTTCACTCACTATGTTCTCTCCCACAATGTGTATTACGCATGTATTATGCAAATTGGACGATGACATCATTTAGCGACTTTTAGGACAGCCTATAGCTACTTTCCGTACTGAGGAGTTGGCAGCACTGGTTTATTGATGAGGCTTTTGGTGACGGTCATTGGAGCTTTATGTCTTCTTTATGTCCCCAGCTGGCCCTGCAGACCGGTCGGGAACCGCCTCCCATTTGGCGTGTGCAGAAAGCCTTGCTGCAGAAGTTCTCACCAGAGATTAAAGATGGACAGAGGCAGTTCTGTGCTACCAGCAATGTGAGTATTACACCACAGCCCCAATGATTCTGCAGATGATGTTGTTTTGGGATTTTTCTAAATGCTTTATGCAAATGACAGCATGATGCAACTCATCAAGCGGAATATAAATCAAGTTTTATTGAACAAACCTCCCAGTGATAACGGTACATTATTCAAAACAACAACTCCAATTGCACTGTTCCAAATCATTCTGCACATCAGGGTTCCCAAACGTTCTCTAGGTTTTAAACATCTGAAAATGGTCACGTGTGGAATCTGCATCATTAAGAGGTCAGCATGAGACGTTCTCATGTATAAAGATGATTTATATCTTATCGGGAACGTGAGCACTGGCGGCACGGTGGCTTAGTGGTTGGCATGTTCTCCTCTCATCACTAGGGATTCCCGGTTCGAATCCTAATCTGGATGGAGTTTCCATGTTCTCCCCGTGTCCGCGTGGGTTTCCTCCGGGTTCTCCGGTTTCCTCCCACAGTCCAATAACATGGATCAAGGTCAATTGAATTCTCCAAATTGCCCCATATAGAGTGTGTTTGTGTGAGTGAGTGTGTTAAGTGATAGATTGGCACCCTGTCCTGGGTGTATCTGCCCAGTGCCCAATACTCCCCCCCCCCCCCCACAAATCAACCACAAATCCCCATGCCCATCCAGGGGAGAACTTTTCGGGCGCTGGGCAGATACACCCAGGACAGGATGCCGATCTATCACTGGGCACACACTCACTCACACAGACACACACTCTATATGGGGCAATTTGGTGAATTCAATTGACCTTAATCCATGTTTTTGGTCTGTGGGAGGAAACCGGAGAACCCGGAGGAAACCCACACAGACACGGGGAGAACATGGAAACTCCACCCAGATTGGGATTCGAAGCTGGATCCCGAGCACTGAGAGGCAACATGCCAACCACTAAACCAACATGCTGCCCACTTAAATCCATCCATCCATTATCTTCCACTTTATCCTCTATTAGGGTTGCGGGGGGGTTCCCCATGCCCATCCAGGGGAGAACGTTTCGGGCGCTGGGCAGATACACCCAGGACAGGGCGCCAATCTATCACTGGATACACACTCACTCACACAGACACACTCTATATGGGGCAATTTGGTGAATTCAACTTACCTTAATCCATGTTTTTGGACTGTGGGAGGAAACCAGAGAACTCCACCTAAGCACCCAGATGGAGAACATGCCAACCACTAAGCCACCATGCCCCCCACTTAAATCCAATCTCCATAATAATTTGTAACGTGGTTTTATTTATAGTACAAACCTTGTGTTATTACTCCACGATCAAAACCCCTCATGTAGCTTATAATGCCTCATATGGTTATTTTCATGGCATTTATGTATAAATGATGATAATGAACCATTTGCGATGTTCTTTCGCAGTATCTCGGCTACTTCGGCGACGCTAAAAAGCGCTATCAGCGGCTGTATGTGAAATTCCTGGAAAATGTAAATAAGAAGGACTACGTTCGGGTTTGCTCCCGAAAGCCCTGGCACAGACCCTCCGTCACACTCAGGTATTAAAAGTTCCTTTATTTCTTCTAATGGTTCATGAATTCAAAACAGTGATGCGCATGTGAAGCTTTATGAAGCTTTATTAAGCTCTGAGGCCTTCCTAACATTTGTGACAGTGACATCTGGTGGACAACTGAAGCCATAGCGGCTTCTACAGAGCTTCTAATAATTCATGAATTCAAAACAGTGATGCGCATGTGAAGCTTTATGAAGCTTTATGAAGCTTTATTAAGCTCTGAGGCTTTCCTAACATTGGTGACAGTGACATCTGGTGGACAACTGAAGCCATAGCGGCTTCTACGGAGCTTCTAATAATTCATGAATTCAAAACAGTGATGCGCATGTGAAGCTTTATGAAGCTTTATTAAGCTCTGAGGCTTTCCTAACATTTGTGACAGTGACATCTGGTGGACAACTGAAGCCATAGCGGCTTCTACAGAGCTTCTAATAATTCATGAATTCAAAACAGTGATGCGCATGTGAAGCTTTATGAAGCTTTATGAAGCTCTGAGGCTTTCCTAACATTGGTGACAGTGACATCTGGTGGACAACTAAAGCCATAGCAGCTTCTACAGAGCTTCTAATGATTCATGAATTCAAAACAGTGATGCACATGTGAAGCTTTATGAAGCTTTATTAAGCTCTGAGGCTTTCCTAACATTGGTGACAGTGACATCTGTTGGACAACTAAAGCCATAGCGGCTTCTACGGAGCTTCTAATGATTTATGAATTCAAAACAGTGATGCGCATGTGAAGCTTTATGAAGCTTTATTAAGCTCTGAGGCCTTCCTAACATTTGTGACAGTGACATCTGGTGGACAACTGAAGCCATAGCGGCTTCTACAGAGCTTCTAATAATTCATGAATTCAAAACAGTGATGCGCATGTGAAGCTTTATGAAGCTTTATGAAGCTTTATGAAGCTTTATGAAGCTCTGAGGCTTTCCTAACATTGGTGACAGTGACATCTGGTGGACAACTGAAGCCATAGCAGCTTCTACAGAGCTTCTAATGATTCATGAATTCAAAACAGTGATGCACATATGAAGCTTTATGAAGCTTTATTAAGCTCTGAGGCCTTCCTAACATTTGTGACAGTGACATCTGGTGGACAACTGAAGCCATAGCGGCTTCTACAGAGCTTCTAATAATTCATGAATTCAAAACAGTGATGCGCATGTGAAGCTTTATGAAGCTTTATGAAGCTCTGAGGCTTTCCTAACATTGGTGACAGTGACATCTGGTGGACAACTAAAGCCATAGCAGCTTCTACAGAGCTTCTAATGATTCATGAATTCAAAACAGTGATGCACATGTGAAGCTTTATGAAGCTTTATTAAGCTCTGAGGCTTTCCTAACATTGGTGACAGTGACATCTGTTGGACAACTAAAGCCATAGCGGCTTCTACGGAGCTTCTAATGATTTATGAATTCAAAACAGTGATGCGCATGTGAAGCTTTATGAAGCTTTATTAAGCTCTGAGGCCTTCCTAACATTTGTGACAGTGACATCTGGTGGACAACTGAAGCCATAGCGGCTTCTACAGAGCTTCTAATAATTCATGAATTCAAAACAGTGATGCGCATGTGAAGCTTTATGAAGCTCTGAGGCTTTCCTAACAATTGTGACAATGACATCTGGTGGACAACTAAAGCCATAGCGGCTTCTACGGAGCTTCTAATGATTTATGAATTCAAAACAGTGATGCGCATGTGAAGCTTTATGAAGCTTTATGAAGCTCTATGAAGCTCTGAGGCTTTCCTAACAATTGTGACAATGACATCTGGTGGACAACTGAAGCCATAGCAGCTTGTACAGAGCTTCTAATGATTCATTAATTCAAAACAGTGATGCGCATGTGAAGCTTTATGAAGCTCTGAGGCTTTCCTAACATTGGTGACAGTGACATCTGGTGGACAACTGAAGCCATAGCAGCTTCTATGGAGTGTCACTAAGCAATGGCATTGTTTCAATCATATGACAGCAACGAGTCTCAGGGTTTATTCAAGTGTTTTGTTCATTCATACAAAATAATAATAATAATTATTAAATAATAATTAATGTAATCATTAGTCATTATAATAAAATATGCAGATAGATAGATAGAATACTTTATTGCCCTCCCCGTTACTCTAACACATTCCCGATTAACCCATCGAATAAATGCAAATTATATTAAGGGTTAAATGTTGGTTAAGGGTTTATATATAAATCAGGATTAAATTCAGAAACACTGTTTTTTGTGTGGGAAATGTTCCATCCATCCATTATCTTCCCTTTATCCTCTATTAAGGTTGCGGGGGGGTTCCCCATGCTCATCCAGGGGAGAACGTTTCGGGCGCTGGGCAGATAGACCCAGGACAGGACACCAATCTATCACTGGACACACACTCACTCACACAAACATACTCTATATGGGGCAATTTGGAGAACTCAGTTGACCTTGATCCATGTTATTGGACTGTGGGAGAAAACTGAAGAACCCGGAGGAAATCCACACGGACACAGGGAAGAACATGGAAACTCCACTCGGATTGGGTTTCGAACCGGGAATCCCTAGTGCTGAGAGGAGAACATGCTAAGCCACCGTACTGACCTTGGGAAATGTTTTTACGGGAAAAAAGACTATGAACCAATGAAAAGCTTCGAAACGTTTTTTGACACAAAGAGTGACACACGCTCCGAGGCCTCGGTGTCATTTGCCGCTCACTAATTCAAACCTGGGTGGCATGATGGCTTAGTGGTTGGCATGTTCTCCTCTCAGCACTAGGGATTCACGGTTCAAATCCCCATCTGGGTGGAGTTTCCATGTTCTCCCCGTGTCCGCGTGGGTTTCCTCCGGGTTCTCCGGTTTCCTTCCACAGTCCAAAAACATGGATCAAGGTCAATTGAATTCACCAAATTGCCCCATATAGAGTGTCTGTGTGTGTGTGTGAGTGAGTGTGTTCTCAGTGATAGATTGGCGTCCTATCCTGGGTGTATCTGCCCAGCGCCCGAAACATTCTCCCCTGGATGGGCATGGGGAACCCCCCCCCCCACGACCCTAATAGAGGATAAAGCAGAAGATAATGGATGGATGGATAATTCAAACCTTTCATTAACGTCTGCCGTCTCTTTTGGACCTTCTAGACGCCAGTCACAGTCAGCGCCCCGGACGGCGCCGCTGTCCAACAATCAGAGTCGCGCTGTGAGGGATGAGAAGAGCAAAGAGCGAGACAAAGTGAGCGAGAAGGAGCATCCAGACGTCCGAGAGAAGAACAACGTCAAGGTGAAGGAGCAGCAGGACAAAGAGCCGGTGACCAAACTGAAGGGCAGGGACAAGGAAAGGAAGACGGCCGTCACTGCTGCCCCGCAGAGGGCTGAGAAACGCTCCGCGGTGGCCGATCACGGGAAGGCCAAGGAGGAGAGGAAGGCGGGAGGAGGGGACAGGAAGACGGAGCGTCCTCTGAAACAGCAGCAGGCGAAGGTTAAAGCCGAGCCGCCGCCCAAGAAGAGGAAGAAGTGGCTGAAGGAGGTGCCATCTTCTTCTGAGTCTGATTCTTCAGCCAGCGATGATGAAGGTAAGGGTAAGATCGGTGTGTGTGTGTGTGTGTGTGGGGACGGACGGACGGACTTGGTGGTCATTATAAGTCTTCATAATAAAAGATTGATACGTATAAAATGTAAGTACACTGGATACCAATTATAATAGTATGCAACAATATATAACGATCAGAACACTGGATAAGAATTATTTTTAATATCAAAACATTTTTTAAATATTTTTATTCATAATAAAATATAAAAAAAAATGAAAATTAAATTTAAAACATTATTTATATATTTAAAAATATATCCATACATTATCTTCCACTTTATCCTCTATTAGTGTCGGGGGGGGGGGGGGGTTCCCCATGGCCATACAGGGGAGAACATTTCGGGCGCTGGGCAGATAGACCCAGGACAGGGTGCTGGACACACTCTCACTCACACAAACACACTCTATATGGGGCAATTTGGAGAACTCAATTGACTTGATCCATGTTTTTGGACTGTGGGAGGAAACCGGAGAACCCGGAGGAAACCCACGCGGACATGGGGAGAACATGGAAACTCCACCCAGATTGAGATTCGAACCGGGAATCCCTAGTGCTGAGAGGAGAACATGCTAACCACACATTTGAATTCCAATCTGGGTGGAGTTTCCATGTTCTCCCCGTGTCCGTGTGGGTTTCCTCCGGGTTCTCCGGTTTCCTCCCATAGTCCAAAAACATGGATCAAGGTCAATTGAGTTCTCCAAATTGCCCCATGTAGAGTGTGTCTGTGTGAGTGAGTGTGTGTCCAGTGATAGATTGGCGCCCTGTCCTGGGTGTATCTGCCCAGCGCCCGAGACGTTCTCCCCTGGATGAGCATGGGGAACCCCCCCCCCCCCCCGCCCCCCTAATAGAGGATAAAGCGGAAGATAATGAATGGATGGATATCGTGTTAAATGACTTCATCCTAACTGTAGGGCTGCAACAATGAATGGATAAAAATCGATTATGAAAAGTGTCGACACAGAGTTTCATTATTGATTCGACACACAAACAGATGAAGCTAATATAGGGGTGGGAATAATACACACTTGTGGGTCGTCTGTGGATGTTTGTGCACATAGTGTGTGTTGACGCCCATTTACGTGTATGTACCTCACACGAGTCCTCACACTGACCACGAGCTGGTGTGCACATAATAAATCACCACATTTCAAGGTGAAAACAGGATTAAAGGTTTGGAACTCTGTTTGTTTTTGCAGTCTCTCTGAAAGCAGGCCTGAATACTCGGGTGATGCGAGAGATGTACCGAAGCTATGTGGAGATGCTGGTCAGTACAGCTCTGGACCCTGACATGATCCAGGCCCTGGAGGACACTGAGGGTAAGGCTTTGCAATCTGTCATGGGGGCTTATCGTAAACTTCTTGAAGATATTTTTAGCAGCAGAGGGAGGGGTTTCTGTTTTTCGGGTTCATGGGCATGTAGTAGAACCCTAAACCAATATCATTCATCCATCCATTATCTTCCTCTTTATCCTCTACTAGGGTCGGGGTGGGGGGGGGGGGGGGTTATATATATATATATATATATATATATATATATATATATATATATATATATATATATATATATATATATATATATACACACACACACACACAGAACCAAGAACGGTTGGACACGCCCCCTTTGTGCTTCATTCTCTATTTTGCTCCATTATCTATTTCCTCCTCTTATCATATAGATGGACTTTGTAGTTTTATAATTACAGACTGTAGAACATTTGTGTTCTTGTTGTTGTTAGTCCCCTGTTGGTTCTCTGTTCTCTATTGACAGAACAGGTATCATTTGGGTGGTGGATTGTTTCTTGTCAGTTCTGCAGTGACACTGATGTGGTGAGGGGGTTTTAGTGCAGCAGTGCTGCTGGAGTTTCATTTCTCCACCTCAGTGACACTGCTGGGATAGGAATAATGCACCAACCAAATAACCCCTGCTCTGTGGTGCTACTATTGGGGTTCTGACCATTAGAACAGAGTAAAGGGGACGTACACAGTATGTACTGTAGAACACAAACAGATGGACTACAGTCTGGAACTACAAAGTCCATCTCTACAGTAAGTGGAACAAAAAGGAGGCATGTCCAAACTTCTGAGGGTACTCTACACCCATGTTAAAGTCACTGGCTTACTCCTTCTGTTGTTTATCTTATAAATGGTTCTATTGGGGTTCTGACCATTAGAGAACTGCTGTAGTTTCATTCCTCCACCTCAGTGACACTGCTGGGATAGGACTAATGCACCAACCAAATAACCCCTGCTCTGTGGTGCTACTATTGGGGTTCTGACCATTAGAACAGAGTAAAGTGGACGTACACAGTATGTACTGTAGAACAAACAGATGGACTACAGTCTGGAATTGGAGAACTACAAAATCCATCTTTACAGTAAGTGGAACTGAGAACATGGAGAATAAGTGGAGCAAATTGGAGGCGTGGCCAAACCTTCGACTGGAAACATAAGCAGGGTATAAAATGCGTAGCTTGTTCCCTTTAATCATTTATGAAAATGTGCTGGGTGTGATCTATAAATAGCAGATGTTTGGGACTGGGTTTGTTTGTGTAAGTGAAGCAATAGAAAGGAAATGCTGTTTGCATCAATACGCTGTTCTAACAATGAGAATGACGGGTTCTAATATTTGTACTGAATATTGATCCTGGATTTAGTTCCGAAAATCTGCAGCTATTCAACTGTTAGTAAGTTTAGTAAGATGGTTTATACCAAATGGCATTGTGATGACTATGTGATGTACAGGTGCATATATATATATATATATATATATATATATATATATATATATATATATATATATATATATATATATATATATATATATATATATACATAGCACGTTCGCCTCTCAGCGTTAGGGATTCCCAGTTCGAATCCCCATCTGGGTGGAGTTTCCATGTTCTCCCCGTTTCTGCGTGGGTTTCCTCCGGGTTCTCCGGTTTCCTCCCACAGTCCAAAAACATAAATCAAGGTCGATTGAATTCTCCAAATTGCCCAATATAGAGTGTGTGTGTGTGTGAGTGAGTGTGTGCCCAGCGATAGATTGGCGCCCTGTCCTGGGTCTATCTGCCCAGCGCCCGAGACGTTCTCCCCTGGATGGGCATGGGGAACCCCACCGCGACCCTAATAGAGGATAAAGTGTGAGATGAATGAATGAATATATATATATATATATATATATGTGTGTGTGTGTGTGTGTGTATATAGTGTATGTGTATATATATATATATATATATATATATTACACACACACACACACATATATACATACATACATACATATATATATATATGTATGTATGTGTGTGTGTAATATATATGTGTATATATATGAGTGTGTGTGTATGTAAGTATGTATAATAATTATTATATTATTATTATAGTCCAAAAACATGGATCAAGGTCAATTGAATTCTCCAAATTGCCCCATATAGAGTGTATGTGTGAGTGAGTGTATCCAGTGATAGATTGGCGCCCTGTCCTGGGTGTATCTGCCCAGCACCCGAAACGTTCTCCCCTGGATGGGCATGGGGAACCCCCCCTCACGACCCTAATAGAGGATAAAGCTGAAGATAATGGATGGATGGATGTTAGACTTTGAGGTAACTTTTTGTTTGTTTGTTTCTCAGATGAATTGTATCTGCCTCCGATGCGTAAAATTGACAGCATCCTCAGCGAGCAGAAGAGGAAGCTTCTGAAACGAGTCAATATGAACCATCAGCACCAGGTAGAACCATCTGCTCCTCATGTTTGCCGCAGCAATCCTTCAGTTATCTACGTCTATCTACGTGTCTATCAGAATCTCTGACACTGTCGTCTGTTGTTCCTTGTAGGAGGCTCTGAACACCTTCCCTCAGATCACAGCCGAGCCCATGGACTCTGGAGCTGTGAGGGTCAAGTTTGGTGGGGAGTGCTACAACAGGAAAACCTTGAACCGTGTCAAAAAGAGTGTCCCCAAACCACAGGTACTGCCCTTTAAAACTCATGTTAACTGATAAGGGTCGGGGGGGGGGTGCGGTAGTGCAGCCTGTCTTGGGAATCATAGGGGAAAGAAGGTAGGAAGGGGGGGGGGGATCACATCAATAGTAATAACATGAGGCGACACTATGACCTATCTAACACCCCG